>DF239983.1:126467-146703 GCA_000507305.1 Breviolum minutum Mf 1.05b.01
TCTCTCCTAGTCCAATCTGCTACCTTCTGGGCCATGTGTGGCAGATCGAAATGGCACACCACACCGTGTGCCATTTGGTCTGTTTTTGGCCGGCTTCTTTTCCAGGTACGTTACGTCCTCTTGGCGTGTCAGCGCCCCGAATCTGCCGCGTTTTCGCTCAAAAGAAGGTAGGCATATTTGATAGATGGGATATGATAGGATAGTCTATATTAGATATCATTTTTCTTGCGGGCTTGACAGAAAAGACGCGTGCTGGCTTTCGTTCACCCCCCTCACAGGTAGTGTACTGTATCATATAATTATATTATATGATATTCTGTTTTTTATACATTATACCGATACCATATTGTATTATTTTATATACCTACTTGTTCCTCGTCCCGTGTTTTGTCAAAATACACTAGTCAAGGCATGCATGTTTTTTGCAGTTTTTGTGTTGCCTTTTGTTGGATACGCAACTGAACGCACTCCCTCCATACTCTGCGATGAATATAAATAATTGGCCGGTTCTTGTGACAGGTGGCAATGCCTTCCAGGACGTTCTGGTGCAGCCTCCAGAAAGCGTTTTCGTGTTGCCAAGTTGCGTTCCAATATGTTTCAACTTCGGACCGAAATCTTTCTCACAAGGGGTGGCCGAGTTCGCTGGAGCCTTTTAGCGGTATTGGCACACTTGGAATCTCGACAGCACTTAAAGAGTTATAGGATTGGCTTTGCCACAGGAGAGCGACATCACTCGAAATCATTGCTGTATATGATTCGCCCTGTTTCACGATGTAGTTGATCATCAGGAACTCTTCTACGAATTCTGGGAGATGTGTGGCTTCATTTGCTACCTACAACATGGGTGCGCACCACCCTTGTCAAGTTACATTCATCTCATCACAGAATGCAGCTGAAGAGAAGAGTTGCCCAACAGTTCCAAGCGGTTTTATTAGACTACTGAGTGAGTGACTCAGCAACAGAGAGTTCTATTGTTCGCGAAGCTTCTTGTTTTGACTCTGTTTGCGGCAAGATCTTCCCAACAGAGTCACCACCAAGAAACCTTGACAAATGAGCCATTTTAGCACACTACCGTATCCTTGATCATCCTTGGCTCCATTTGAGACATCTTTGTGCCCTTGGTCACTGGTCTTTTCTCTATTTCGGTCTAACCAGACTGCCCCAAAGTTTTGCAAGACTCTTTCTTGTGAATGAGGGTTTTTGAATCCAACATACCTGACAAAAGTATGCAAGTGTGCGGACTATGATGCGTGCCAGGCAGCAGCGATATTTAACCAAGATAGAGATGCTCAGCAGCAACTCATATGGACGTGATTGCATCTGATCGGATGATATGAACCAATGTGAGACGGGAAGGACTATCATCTATTGCTGCGGCATCCTGAGGAACTTGTACAATTGGGCTTCTATTGCTATGCTCATGGTGCCTGGCTGGGATATATCTTCCTGCCCTCATCTTCTCGTGGTGGCAAACCAGCATGTAACTACCAGATTTGAAGCACAGATTCCAAAGAGTCCTTATGAAAAGAGCGCATTCTCAATTTTTGAACAAGTAGTTCCGCAGGTCTTGACTTGTTTGGGCCATGACTCGCTTTGAGATTCAGGAAATAGACAGGGAAATCCGATTTCAGGGTATCGGTATAGGCAATAGACTCTCGAGTCTTTCCTACCTTCTGGGAAAACATTTGAGCCAGGAAAGAACCCCCACGCCTTGTGGTTATGTATTGACTGGCTAATTTCGGGAGGGGACTTGCTCTGTGAATCAGGTGCTGGTATACATGACGATAGACGCACATAGCCTACAGGACGAGCAATGTGTCGAATACATAGGTTAATCATGGTTAATCTTGATCTGAGCCCCTGTTCTTTATTCGGTGCTGACAGGACATGCCAATCATGCTTGCCTTGCTGATACTTTTTCGATGGATTCAGCTCACGTGGAGCAGCTCGGCCAGGTTTTGCTTGAATGGATGAATCCTAGCACTTTCCCATCATCATTCTTTGGCATTTTGCAGCCTGCTGTTCAGATGCAGATTCAAAGTCAGTGTGCGCTGCGTGGCGTTGCTTTTTCACGACGAGACATTCACCACCCAAACATAGCAAGTAGCTCTGACAATGCCACACGTTAGCCGGGCACAAGCATGATTTGCATGTAGATTGCAGCAGCAATGGACGTCAATATCAATGGTGATGAAGCCTGTATCATGAATGACATGACAGCAGAAATATCATGATAATAATGATTTATCGTACAGAAGATTCATGGGATTGATCGTCTTTACAGATCATCTTACTGTAACAATGATCCTGCTCATCTAGTCGCTGCGGAAACAAAGATGTAAGGCAGCCTCTCGCCGCTCTCCATAGAGGTACATACAGTACTTAGAGATCCATACAACTGCATCCAACTAGACCTGCACACGCATGGCCGAGACAAAGAAAGCCAACAATACAGGCGTAGTTTACACATAAAAAAGATCGAATAAGTGGTGCAGATGTCAGTGACGCCAAGAAGGATACACACAAGCCATGAATTTGGCTTGAGAAACATCACAATAAAGAAGCGCCGGTTATAGTTTTGCCGTGCCTGTGCAAGCTGCCCCACCAAGAGTAGATTGAATAACGGTTCATGGTAGCGGAGGCTGCAGCTTTGGATGCCATCTCCAAAGAAGTAAAGATGGGCCCCATACGCATTCACCCAGAAACACATTCACCGGCAGCGTACTTTCATGCTAATTCAATCTATTTCAAGAATGGCCATCAGGGAACAGAAAAGCTCGCCCTCTCTCTCTCTAGACGATACTAGCATGTTACATGCCATGACTTATTACTAACCATTGTAATTGCGTTTGTGTTGGTTTCCCGTCCATTCTGGTGAAGCACCCGATTAGAACAAAGGCTGTCGTGCCTTTGGCTTGGTACCGTCCCCAGTGCATCGCAGTTGTGTCCCAGACTCCAAGATGATTGTGCTGTTTTTCATTTTGAGATTTTTGGAGAGGTTTTAGACATGGTCCATGGTTTATACATTTTTGTAATGCTTTGTTGCATCATGTCAATGTTCTGGGGAGTATGTATTTGCTGCATGAAAAACTTGGCTGGTGTCAAGTAGAGATGCCAGCCGCTTCCTCCAAGGTCGGTGAAAAGATTCTGCCAATCATGCAAGCATCCTTTTCTGCGCATATTGCAGGGTGCGCCCGCTGCCATTTGAAGCACCATGGGCTGTGTCAGACCGTGTCTTGTGGTCGCTGCAGGATCTTGGTCGTGACATTTTGCGTCTTGCTGGGCTTTCTGCATGGTGCGATGGCTCTTGAACTTGGGTGCTTTCCTCAGAGAGATTCTAAAGACCAACCTGAAATCGACACATATCAACGAGAATGTTAGCAGAGCATTGAAGCCCGTAGTCGTGTAGTCTGAATAACATTCTTTGAATAGATAGTGGTGCTCAAACTTGTTGATATAGACGTCCGTATATAGTTATATATATCATTCCCCGCCTCACAAACGACATAGCCCAGGCGGGGGTTGGGCAAGTAATTTCTAGGAATATTCCAATTGGAACCGTGCTAATTACATGATACTAGAATGCGGGTTGGTCATTTGTCGTGCTGGATCCAAGGAGTGAGCTTCCTCACCACTATGCAGTTGCGCTTTGGATGCAAGAAGTAGAGTGACAAAAACGAAGTTCCCATGAAAGGCTTTTGTGTTGGAAGGGATGCGAAGCAACTTGTGTGGACTGATGTGGACTGACCTGATTGACTTGCCTTTCATCTCATATCGCTTTGTTCGCAAACAGCTGCAGGTTCTTAATTCCCTAAAGCTGCTTCTCTTGGGTTGCTTGGCTCATTTCCAGCAACACTTCCTAGTTTTTTGTTTTATCCTTGAGAACCTTCATGGAGTCGAATTGTTTGCAGAGGAGATGGAGATGGCATCGATATGGCGCTCGGGTTAGGCAGCGCTGAGGACGGGCAGTGAGGGTTGAAAACAACTAGAAATACTAGAAGAAGAAAAGATTGAACAATCAAAGTGACAAATGACATGAGACTGACTTACCAGACTCTTCTCAAGAAGGGCATTCCATGCGACGGATCTCCTGCAGGAAGGGGGAAATTTCATTACCTTCATCTTCCTCTTTGTGGCCATGGTTGTTTTCTGTGCTCGCAGCCTCAGCGTGAATGATAGCTATGCACTACGCCTTTCGTGTGTGAGACTGTGCATCCCTCTGTTTGTCGCCAAGGTTTGTGTCCTGAATTTATTCATCGCCGTCCATGGCGAGGCATGCAACCCGTACTCTTTTGGTACGTTATGGTAGACTGTGGTACATCATGGTATATAATTGATATTTATTGATATTAGGGTACACTATGCTTCACTATGGTGTAAATACCGTGTCTTCTCATGAATCATCAGAATGTCATCATTACAAATTCTATAATAACAAGTCAATGTATGTACGTATATTCATGGGTTCGTTGTATACACCAAGCGCATTTTTCAATCTTGACTATGGTTGCTGTTTTCTGAAAGGCATACGACAGTGCACAAGAGAAGGCAAGGCAGTGGATTTCAGGGTAAGAGCCAAATCCGACAGTCTTTGTTGCCATTTTTCATTGCTTCCCTGTTTGTATTGGGAGGCATTCACGACTTTTCTGCAGGTGCAGTGAGTCATGTGGGACTTTGGATGACTGGGCAGAAGTGAGTCATTCTGGGTCTCTTGCGGGTCATATTGGGACGCCTGGCAGGAGAGGGCTGGAATATGCCTTCACTGCCTTTTGAGGCATGGGATGGAAGGACACTGACTCTAGGCATCAAGAGTGCCATGCCCTAAGGCTCAAAACACCAATTTCTTCCCGTATGACGCTATGTTAGGGAATGGTCACACACGCACACACACACACACATTGATAAGATAAGATATGCAAGTTTTATACCCATGAGAATGGCTCTCTATCACGGGTGGGATGACAACCCCCTGTGAAGGACTTCAGACCATCACACAGATCAATTCATTGCGAATACATCCTCTCCAAATGCAGTCACCAGGCCTTCTTGGCCACCGTCCTGCTGCTTGACTTGGCGTGTGCATCTTCCTGAGTTCCCAATGCTTATTTTGAGAGTATCTACTGTAGCCCTTCAGATCCTCTTACTGTAGATTTTTTTTGCAGAAAATTCTCAAGATTTTGTCCACAATGATGGTGATACGCAGGATGCCTCTGATCTAAGGAACCATCGCATCTTAGTGTATCTTTCTCTACAGCTGGTCTCCCTGACAGCTTGGGCACTCATGCTACGTGTACATGGCTTAGCTGCTTAGTTGGAGTGAGTGGCATTTGCTTCAACTTCAAGACTCGACTCATGGGCTTTGTCAGGAACCATCCATCAATGTTCTCGCACCTACGGCCCTTCTTGGAGCATCCGCAATGCTGGGTGATGCTATTCTCGTACACTGCTCAGCCTTCACATCAGACTGACGTTGCAATGCATGTCCCTCAAACTGGTGGCTTATAGCAGTTGCATGGCACTTGAGAGGCAGTGCATTGTGTGCAAAGGGTGCAGTGAAAGTGCTCCAATTTTGAGCATCTTCTTGTTTGTCTTGGACTCGTCACTGAAACCATCTCTGCAAGGTCCAGCGACCATGGATCAAATCACAAGGGGACAGACCATTGTGAGTGTGATTGCTTGGGGAGCAAGCTGAGCAGATCATTCCAGATCTTTGTGCCCTTCTCCTGCAGGACAAATATTATTTGTGGATGTGTTACCAGGACTGCAACTTCCGTTCCCGCAACACACATCGGAGAATTCATCTTTTCCTAACGCAACCTATGATAAAGCCCAGGAGAGCTTTGAGAAAGACGTACCACAGGCTGCTTGCTTTTTGGGTTCAGCCACAAGGAGTTGCCCTATGGATCATTGCATCTTTTCAATTCTTTTCATGCGTCATGTGAGATGTCACATGATGTCATGACACCTGCCAGTCTGAGGCTGAGCGGGATGTCGGTGAAGTTAGCATGGAGGGCCGTATCTCACGACTGAAGCGGGACTGAGCTGCAGAGTGTCGCTGTCTTTCCTCGTATCCAGCCGTTTTTTTCAATGTTTGTTTGGGACCCAACCGGTCCCTGTTGCGGTCACGCAATCCAGTCTATCATGTCATTTTTTTTCAAATTTGGTTGGAATCTACATAATCAAAAAAGGTGGCCAAACGGATGAAAGAAAGCAGTGAAGTAGTGAGGCAGAAGCAACTGCGAAGATCAAGATTCGCAATGCCTGTGTATCTTGCATTGTTTTATGGTCGCAGGAGAGCACACATCTCTACAAGCAGCTTTCCACAGACGCTTGGAGCAATCCGACACAGTCAGCTGTATTTAACGTGTTTTTCTCTGAGACGCCCAATGTATTTCTCCCGAAATCAACATCTTGTCTCAATTTCCTTCCAACATCCCGCAACAGGATAGGAGCGTAAAACGGTGCTCACCTCTTGTAGACTGTACAGACTGCTGTTGCTAGTGACGGGTACGATTCTGACAAGTCATTTTCACTCCTTTGTCCCTTGGTCCAGAGCCTGGCTTTGCAAAACCGTAGTCAGTAGTCCTTCAACAACCAGTGGCCTGTCCCCAACGAGAAAAAGTAGTACCGGTCAACAATTGAACAGGCTTTCGTGCGCACACCTTGTCCACTTGTCCTCCCATTCTCATTTTTGATTCTCCCCCAAAAAGACGCTGGCGTAATATACCTGTAGCTGATACATCCTGATAACAATACCACTAACCTGAGGAAGTCAATTCGTGGTGTCCTCAGATGTCCTCAGTTGTGTGAACACAGAATCACCTGACTGCAATGTCTTTGACCGATGTCGCAGGAATAGGGAAGTGTTGGTCCTGAAAGCTTATTCTTCAGACAGACGGGCAGTCAAGCCACCCAGGCTGTCAAAACAGCTTGATGAGCAGTATCAGACTTTGAGCCAGAAGGTTCAGGTGCAACTTGTTGTGTACATGGAAGTGTGTACTGGCCGAGTAACGCTCCAAGTGGTATACCTTGTCTTGCAGAATGCATCAGAATGCACACATTCCTCTTCGCAACTAAAGGATTGAACCCCACTCTTTCAACTTCCAGATTAGGAATCTTGCATTGTTGGAACAAATGTGAGCCCAAACATCTCAGTGAACCCAGCTTTGCAGGGCGTGGAAAAACGTCTTCAAGGTGGCATTGTGATTGGGTGGGCGCTGTCGGTGCAACAAGACTCGCTGCTGGCAGCTGTTCTCTCCGCCTCCATTGGAGAAAGCAGCAAGCCTTCATGTACCACCTGAAAAAAGTAATGCAAACAGTAATGGTGGTGGCTGCACAAAGTAAGAGATTGAAATTTCGCTTAAGTGCAGGTTGTTGATTGGTCACGAAGTTTCAACTTCTGTTTTGGAAAGGCCTCGAGAACCACATCGAAGGAGTGGTTCAGAACGTCGACTACGTCGTCTCAGCACGGGGCACAGAGTGCAGGTGTGCAGTTATTCGTCAGTCATTTCACATTTCACTGGCCGTGTCGGCCGAGGTACAAATGCAAGAAGGAAACTTAACCTTCCTGGAATGAAGCCGGTAGACAATAGGAGAAGAGAGGAAGACCTGGAAGATAAAGAGCAAGGCTCTTTTCTCAAAAAGCCAATGCTGGCGGGATGTCGAAGACATTCGCCACAGAAAACGCCGTGTGCATCAGCAGTAGAAATTCCTTGCTTGCACTCTTGCAGGATCGGTCTTGGATTCCTGTTGAACCACTGGCAACATCCGTCCCATGAATTTCATATAATTTCATCTCTTCTTGGTTGACTTGCACGCTTGAAAGTGCTGGATGCCTGTGCCAATACTGTGCCTGATTCATGAATGACACATTCCTTTCAAGGTGTGGTGAATGAACGCAAACACAAACATTCAGGCGACCAAAGAATGATCGTTTTATTCAGCTCATTCATGTAATGCAAACCTCACTTGTGCCTACCTAATTGGGTAGATCATGGTAGATCAGAGGCAAAATTGACAGTAGACTATTATTTGAT
Source organism: Breviolum minutum Mf 1.05b.01 (assembly GCA_000507305.1). Lineage (NCBI taxonomy): Eukaryota > Dinophyceae > Suessiales > Symbiodiniaceae > Breviolum > Breviolum minutum. The sequence goes on from DF239983.1 coordinate 134,504, forward strand.
CCTGTTCACAACAGCAAATCCCCAAAGGAGCACCAGAAAAGCCAGATATGCCAAAGGTTAGAAGACACAGACACGGATCGACAAGTTATTTAACATTTGAAACACGCACGCACTGAGCCTTTGCACGAAGCTCTACCAGCTGTAAAGCTTTGACTGGGGAACGGTTGCTGGCTTCTCAGAGAAAGATGTCTGGCGGGTGCTGACCTGCATCAGTCAATCTGAAGCCTTGCTGAAGTACTCAGGCCAAATGGCCTTTCAGCATGTGCAGCAGGCAGTTCTGCTCGTTTCGGAAGGACCTTGCTTCAAATTCTTTCTGTAGTAAGTGGCCTGCAGAGAAAATCACACCAAAACGAGAGTTGGAAGTTGGGAGTTGACTCATTGACGCAAGAAAGACAACTAAAATAGACCGACATACTGCTCTCATGGCAGGGAGAGAGGGCTACGGCAAAGAGGACCTCCGCAGTTCGGCACTCAACTCACCAGGATGCACCATGGTCAGTTGCACTCAGCGACGCAATTTTGCATCGAAAGTTAGGCCCACTCATCCAGAACTTCTGTGTCATCTCGGAGTGGAGGAGCACGAGCAGCGTCGCCGCAGGCCAGCCATTTTGTCTTACTTTCTGCCAGAAGTGATATTATGATGCATTTTGGTGCTATGTATTGTACCGTATGTAAAAAGCTGTTTTTAATACACGCCACATGAATGCAATATGTATATAGTGTATCAATGATATAGATGCTTCCAAACTGCAACTATCATGTTCAGATGCAGAACACGTGTTATAAGGTGCAAATACAGCAACACTGCGTGCAGTGCCAGACTTTCTCACGCACGCACAGACTTATTAGATTTTATTAGATCATCATGGTTTGGAAGCCAATATCGCTAGGAGCACTCCAGTCCAACGATGTGAATTCAATCCTTGAGATATAGCAAACAAATGACCTGGAGTGCTGGAGGTTCCCAAGACTTCGAAGTAACTTCCGGACTCGTACCGATCCGCCACGCCCAGCATCCTACGTCCGTCTCGGGCTTGGACCACAAGAGCATCGTGGCAATGAGCCAGCTTTGCACGGAGGAGTGAAACAGATTGGACGGGGCGGGGAGCGCAGGGAGGATCAAAGCAGGTGAAAGATGTGAACATTGATCTGCTTTTTGAATTTAGACGGGCCGGAAACATTGAAAGGCACGCGGCTTGCAGATGTGATGCATTTCATTTCATTGGATTTTACTTGATTTTACGATTACCTATGATGATTACCTGATATTACTTATACAAGTAGCTGTATAGCTCTTAACAAGGATCGTTGTGAGGGAACGATTCGGGAACAAAGGTCCGGACCATCAGAGAAGAAACAGGAGACGCGCAGATTGAGTCTTAAAAAACTATGTGCCCTGGCTTAGCAGCTTCGTGGATGTTTGCTGGCAGGATCTAGATGCAAAGACGCGCGAAAAGTCTGCATTGTCGAAGCAAATGGCAGATCTAAAAAGAGGAAAATTGCAGTGCCCTGTCCCTCGAGATTTACATTCTGACATGTTCTGAAAACGGGATACACACGTTTCGACCTATCTTAGTCATCTACCCAAATGCGGGTGGATGGTAGGTATGATACAAAGCTGCAAAAGAAGAAGAAAGAGGATGATAGCGCGATCGTCCAGACCATGGACATGGACTGGCTTGACATGGGTCACTGCTCAGTCTTGAGTCTGGTTGCATCTAGCAAAACAGCATTTACATATGTCATTAGTCATGTCACTTCTAACTTCTAAGCTTTGAACATATAACTCCTGAGCACTTGGTCGTACTGACCTGTGGGAGGAGAAGAAACTGCAGGCACTTAACAATGGCAAGGCGCTCAGGTTGGCATTTCGAGCATATCTCGCGCATCATCTTGAAATGGAGTCAACAATCTACAGGTTTGCACAGGCATCCTGTGAATGGCAAAGAGTTTGCCCGGTGAGACAACTGAAGATTGTGAGCTTTATTGGTATGTATGATTTACACTGCAGAATTGATATACACATGTACAGAGCAGGAAATTAAAAATCAATCACTATCGTCAGGGAGCATCTGCCCTTCAAGCTGTGGTTCTTATCCGAGGCAATCGGGTCGCAACTGCTGAGCTTTCAGGCCACTCTGGGAAAGACTCTTTAATCGCTGAGCGGACTTACAATTGACACATCGTCACTGTCGTACAGTTCTTCCCGTTCAGCTGTTCACTACTCAGCAAGGCCTGGGCTCTGAAAATGAGCGCTTGCGGCAAGACATCGACACCTTGCGCTCGCACCTGCAGGAGGCAATGATTAAAAGGATTCTGGGATATCTCGTGATATGTTGCAATCACTGGTGCAGAATGCTCGTCACATGCGTAAAAGAAACACACAGTGTTAGTCACGCTGAAACTTGATCTCGAGACCACCAAGCGGATTGTTTCACCGCGTCAGTGTAGCTACCTACCTAGTGTTGGTGAAATGCCATTGAAAGGTCATGTCATGTGCAAGTCTTAGGAGATGCGTTTCTTTTTCTATCTACAATATATCATTGTGAGACATTGTGCTGGGCAGCCTTAGATGGCGACAAAAGTCTACCAAAAGGCAATGACCAGCATGTGCTCAACCGTGGAACATGTGGAGCCCACAGGCCACCACCGCGTATGAGCGCGAGTGTGAAGCCTTGGAGGGACTGAAGCAAGCATTGCAAGCTACACGAAAGGACGCAGATGGACGCAGTATAGACGCAGTTACCTGGGAAAGATTCTAGAACTTTGGGAACGGATGTTGAATGGCATTTCCAGCCAGATTAACGAGTGCCCCGGCCGTCAAACCTCTTTCGTTGATTTTGACAATTCCACTCATTCCCTGACCTCATTCTCCTTGAATTGCTCTTTGCCTCCCGCTTGCAACAGCTCTTTTGAAAACTGAATATACAGTTTTGTGCTTTTTGAGTTGTATAAGTCTTTCTCCTAGGTGCGAGCTTTTCAATATTTTGTTCGGCCATGTTCGGCCACCTTGAGCTGTATAGTATACCTCTTTCTCTTGATACAGGTTAAGCTCTATAACTTTTGTCCTGACTTGTTTTGCGCTGTTCTAATTTTTTTTCTGATACATGCAGCAAAGTTTATTCTGCCTGAATCATATTGACATATGCTGTGTTTTTTTGTAATCATATAATCATTGAAATACTTTGAAATGGACGTAGCTGGCTGGGAATTGCGAATTGACATGTTTATTTCCCTTTGGACCAGTCCTGCTCTGGACCAATCCCTTCCTGTCCATATGCCGAGCTTGGACATCACAAGATGCAACTTTTGAAACTTGACACTGAAGGAGCTTGCAGCTGAGACAAAGCAGAGGGATGTTGTCCAGCAGGCCTGAACTTTGCATGCAATTGAATGACTTTTGGGCAGTCATGTGTAGATGTTGCTCCATGTCCGGGTGCCTGCCCCATGGACCTACATGTCAAACATGACCGGAACGTCAGCGCTCCATTTCACATGTTTACATACCCATGCGCCGCGCCGAACCTGACAGGATCTCCGTGCTTCCAAAACAGCTCAGACCCTCATGATCAATCGTTTGGACGACATTGAGAGAAGGCCTCGTATTCCTTCAGAATCCTTCAGTATTTGTTTTGTTTAAAGAAAGGCTTTTTACAGGCTTGCACAAATGGGCTTGCTTTGCTTGCAGCTGGCATCTGTGAGAAATATCGAGCAATATTGATTAGAATTGTGTTGCACATTTTCGCTGTGAAGGAACAAAGCGCTCAAAAACTGCGTCGCCAATGCAATCAACCGATGATGCAATGATGCAGAGACTGGGACCATGGAGCTGCTGTCAAAAGAAAGAGCAGCTTCCCGAGTCCGGAACATGGGCTGTCATGGCTCCCCAGCTGCTTAGACCGTTGAGATCTGTTGAGTCTGTACTTGCTATACCAGCAAGTGCCTTGATTAATCCTTCATTTCCAGACCTGAAAACTGCCACTAGATGCCACTAGGACTCCTGTATCACTTGGCTTTCACTGTGGACTTGACTTGCACTTTGTCAGAATTGACTTCCTTGGATTTTGGGCTCGTAGCTTGATAGACTAGCGCTGCCAATTCGACCACTGTGAAGAAAAGCGCGAGGCGCAACGGCTTGACCGCTGTCAGATTATCCTAAACTGAAATATCCTAAATGTGTTATGTTTTCACTTTTAGTGCTTGAGAACATGTGGCATGCAAGCTGACACTTGGTTTTTAGCATCAAGTCCTTTGTATTCCAAGAGACGTACAGTTGGAAAGCCATACTGGGTGCTAACGTGGCATCCTATCCTCTTGGAATAAGATCAGCATGTGCCCCGCGCAGCTTTTCAACATGTGAAAATCGTATATGATAAAGAAATGTAATGAATCTGAGAGATGGCTCATGGCGATTGTTGTGGATTGTTGTAACATGTTTTGGCAATGCTTTGTGTCTTGAGTTGGCAGGGTCTGGGAAAGATGGGTGGCCTCATGGAATATAACGGTCAACGACTCAGACAAAGTTGTCTTTGTGCTGATTTTGTGCTTTGTGTATTCTGCAATACAATCGATGCAATGCTATTATGTTGCAAGATGTTGCAAGTCACACTGGTGCTCAGCATTCAGCTAGTTCACACGTATTGGTGATGTGTCACCATAATTACTGCAAGGAGTCTTACACCTTTTCTTTCTCAAACAACGGATGCGTTCACACAGTAGCGACATGTTTGGCAGAAGTATGGCTGGAATATTCCAACGGATTTGATTGCTTGATTCAAGACTATGAAGACAGGATCACACACAAGGAGACTTACAGCTGCTGTTGCGTTGTGAAGCTGCTTCAGGCTCTGCCATTGTTGCAATGGCAGGTGAGAATTGCGCTTGGAGCCAAGATTTGCACACGATTGCATGCCAGTATGCGGGTGTGGAGTTTTGGAGGTGACAGCAAGCTTTGTCTTCTTACATGATTGCACTCCTTTGTTTGTCTTCCCAGGTAGGCATTGCGGCTGATACCCGTCATGGAGTGCAGCCCCCGGGAAATGCTCCAGATTCTATCAATCAATCAATCAATCAATCAATCAATCAATCTAGCTATCTATCTATCTATCTATCTATCTATCTATCTATCTGGATCTGTGTGGAACAAGAATGATGCATAAAAAATATGTGTAGTGTAACATATTGGACATGTATTTGTTTTTCCAATGTATAAGATTGCATTGAATAGATACCACCAGCAGCGAGATCTTGTTGTCTGGTTGGTGTAGATGCAGAGAGTCTCACAACTGTTCGTGCTGAGATTCGACAGCTGCAGACAGTAAGCTGCAATAGGCACCAGATCACACTGCAACGCTGCCATCCAAGCTCTTTTCAAGATCACCATCCAAGCGCCAAGTGCAGATGAAAATAATCACATTCAGACTTGTTGCTTGTTCGCCGCACAAGAGCTCGGGAGCAGAGAGGCAGAAGACCTTTCAGGTGTACGAATCTCAGAATTCAGTACGTACATGTACGGACAGACCGAGAGGTAGATTCGCAGCGATCGTGAGCCTGCAGAAACATGAAGACACATAGCAAAGCATTGCAAAAGGCACGGCAAAAGAAAACGAAGCACATTGAAACTATATTGACAACACGTGAACAGAAACAACTGTGACGTGTGTCAGGACCGACCAATGCTTTGTTGGACTGGCGGGACTAGCCACGGATGCAGATGCCCAAGCAATGAGTGTTGGCAATGAGACCCTGTCATATCAGAGCCACAGGTTTTTTCTGATGAAAAAACAGGTAACACTCGCAAAGAGAGCGCAAGGTCCCGGGTGATGTGTTTTCATTTTTCCCTTGGTCCACTCCTCTAGGTTCAGACTCTTAGCCAATTGCTGAACTTTCGCATGAAGCTCTTCACACTCCGCGAGGTGGGTAAAAATTCGCGTGGACTTCCAGTGTACTGTGCGGGGAAAGACATCATGGCCCCAGATGGTATGAAATGATATGAAATGGTATGAGTCCGTATGAGTCTATGAAGCTTTGCCAACATGATGCAACAAGAGGGATTGGAAAGGAATTGGAAGCAATTACTGTGCAAGTTTAGGTTTCAATGCATTTGGCAGGTGAAGCCGGACTAAGGCTGTGTCAAACTTGCAGGGTCAAGTCACTCCGTGTAATTCTGTGTAGGAGCGAAAGATGCAGCCGCGCATGATCGGAAACATGATTTCGTCGATGCTGTGCCCCGGAGTCAGTGTTCTGCAGGTCCAATGAATCAAACCATTAATTCAATGGCTTCCAATTCCAGCTTTTTGATTGACTGGCTTTTGTAAGTAAGATGGTATTACAAGGTTTTCGATGCTTTTGGTTTCTTCAATCATTTTGCAACAAACTGGGTGAAAGTTCAGCTCTGCTGCCTGAATTTGGTCTTCCGGTCTTCACTTTTCCACGAGAGCAAAGCATCAGCGCAGCCACAACGACAGCATGGCAGCATCGGAACCAACCGCAGCAACAGCATGCGACAGAAGTCACAACAGGGAAGGCGGTCCAGCCCATAGCACAGCATCACAAGCTGAACAAAATCAGTGAGCACACTGCATTCTGAAGAGCAGCCGCGAGGACAGAATAGACTTAGCACACTTGACAGAGCAAACACGTGTGCGCTTGCATGGGTGATCAACTGACAAACATGTGCTGAAACCTTACTGGGTGCCTAAGTGCCTAAGTAGATCTAAGTAGTCTATAATCGTTGGCTAAGCGGCAGACATAGCTGGAAAAAAACGATAGAGTGGCAGGAAGTTAACCCATGCCAAAAATTGTGCAAAATTGCTACCGTAAAGCGAATTCAACCATATTGAGCAGCTGAAACCCAAATTGATTGATGCTCTCACGATATGTGGGCCCCATGTGTTTTCTCTGGAACAGTCCTAACGATTCGCGCATGTCCATGTTGGTTTGTCCTTTGATTCTTTCTGAAGAGTGAATTATTGTCATACCTTCTTTTGTTTGCTTGCTTGGTCAGTTTGCCTTTCCATTTGAACCTTTTTGGAATATAGCAAAAGCAATGCAACTGCTATTTGCTTGAGACGGCTTAAAGATAAACCCGAACATTATCCAAGCCATGCTCGGAAAATGAAGAGTCCGTTGTCATTCAGCGCGGAGCCTTAAAAAAGGTACGAAAAGCGTTTTGGACCGTGGTTCACAGAGCCAGTCGTCGCTGGCCTGGACAGCGACCACAAGCCGCAGCATCCTTAGAGGAGATAGAATGCACTTGAGAGCACAACGTGTCACGCACGCAGGAAGCGACTAAATTGTGAGAAATTTGACATCAGAACGACTTCAAGTTTCATTTGTCGGTCAGGGCAGTGGGCTGTCCAAGTTTCCAAACCCAGGTTCATGTGCGCCTTCGATTTCATTGGGTGCCTCTCCTCGGCAGAGGAGTGGGTTTGATAAGTGGAAAAGACATGAAAGACTTCGCTGAAGTAGGCTGAGGGCGAACTTGAGATCTTTTTGTTGGGCGAGATGATATATGTCAATCATTCTCGATCTCTTGGAAGCGACCGACTTGTTGGATGCTTTCTGGAAAGCTTCAATTAGATATGATAGATTATGATAGAAAGTCTACACTTTGAAGCATGGATTATTCACACACTCGTCCGTCAGAAATGATCTCCCCAGCAGCGCAGATCAGTGCAGTTTACCTGAGTGTTGAAAATGCCACTTCAAATTAGATGAAATCATTGGGAAGAGTTTGCTCATGCTGGGCTGTTTCGTCTGATATCGAAAAGGATTTCGTGGTCTCTGGCACCACGTCTGAGCAGCTCTTCGGTGTGTGTGAATCTTTCTGGCGCCCCGGTGAGAAGCTTAGGCAAACAGATACAGGAGAGGAGTAGCGTCTTCCTCTCGCACTCTATTTCTTGTTTCTCATACTTAAAGATGTCACAGACTGAACTGAGGTATGAACAAAGATGAGCTTTTCGAGACTCTATCCCAGTGCCTCTTCGGTTGGTAGTTGGTGCTTGCTCGGCCACGAGCATGTCAAGGAAATATGAGAATCATTTTTCAAATTGTTTATCATATCATATCAACAATATTAATATAATTGTGATTGTGAAATGTTGACAATGGATGCGTCATATTGGAGGTGCCTACTGTCTGGTGTGGATCGAGACTGCCTAGCAGGCCAGCAGAATTCAGAATTCAGAAACGGAGCAAGAAGCATACAAAATCTTGGCAGTCCCGGAGTAGATATTACAGTACTCTTCATTGTCTATCATGTCTATCCAGTTTCTAAGCCTGTTACAGCCTTGGAAGATCCTGGACGGCAAGTAAAAGGATGAATGAGTGCCATGATGCTGTCACATGCCGTAGTGGCTGTAGTGCTGGATTGTGCTGATATCTCAAGACCCAAGTTCCTGGAGAGGCTGGGGTGGCGTTGTCCACATCATCACGCCAGATGAGATCATCACTAAGAAGCTCAAGGGACGTGCAACTCCTAAACTCGTCTTTCACCAGTTGACAGCACTTTACCCTGGCATGCCTCGACCCAACTTGGCGAAATGGTGAAACACATCGAAACCCTTCCTGAGGCATGGACTAGAACTTCAACATCTCAGAGTTCATCGTGTGAGAATGGAACGGGCTGAAGCTGGAATCGTAATTCCACACAGTGTGTATTGACCTGCACCGTATGCATCCGTATGTATCATTTGTATTCATTGGTACACTTCCGGTTTACTAAACAATGTCTAGGATCTGGAGCAAGGACACCAAAAAGTAGATTAAGTGGTTTGTTTACGCTGCTTCGAGGATAGTTGGATGCTCTGTTTCTGCTCATCTGCATTGTAAATCTGGCCCTCAGAACAAAGGTCAGATATATTTGCACCTGCTGGTAGAGGCGCACGCAGAAATCACAGAAGTGCGGAGCCAGATCAAAGAATGCTGCTCAACTTGTGGCTGCGTATGAGGCTTCCAGATTAAGCTTTGTCAGCTTTGTGATTGTGCAGCCAGAATCTTCGTAGAGAGAGAGAAGGAATCCATGCAGAATGTGCATAAAGCTGATAGCGCACAGAAGAGCATCTTGCACTGCAGCAATTGTTTCACATCAAGATACAAAGACAGGAAAGAAACTGAAAGATGGCAATATCTGACCAGCATTTTATCAGACAGCGGCTTTTACTCTTGACTTTCTTGAACTTCTTGTCAATTATTAATTGAGACAATCGACTTCGTCAGACTGGCCACTTGCTACTCAATACTGGTACCACCCTTGAACATCAAATATTGACATTTGCATCTTCTTCATTAAAGCCGGTCCGGTCTGCAACTCTTCTAACAATCTACAAAGAAATCAGCTTTGGGCTTCTACATGCAACTTGACAAAACACCCCATAAAGCCACCTTTCTTGCAAAATGTGCACGCATTCTAGCTCAAGGCAAAAATACCAAAAAGCTCCAGCGCGATTTCATTATTAAGAAACACCACACAAACGCAATGGACTTTGCCGGTGTGCCGACCGAAGGTGGCAAACGCAAGAAGAACGTGTGTCCTCCGCTGCCTCCAGTCCTCTCACCACTTAGCCGAAATGGCTTGCGACCCAAGTGGCCACAGTGGCCTCTGTCAAGACCCTTGGAGCCAGTACTGTCGCGAAGGACAGCTGCTCCTGTTGTGCGGGTTCAAACGGTTCCTGTGCCCGCAACACCAGACGCATCGCCTGGGTGCGAACCTCAAGCATTTGGCTTCTCTGATTTTTCCTGCAGTTGGAGTTTCCATTGAGTTTCCTATGCAATGGAAGAAGAACAACGGACACTTCTAAAGAGACATAATTAGATGAAGCATGTCACATGCTCACATCTCAGATAATGTAAGCATACTGTAGCAGTCAATGCAGCAAAGCCAACATCGCTGGGCATCTTCACCGAATTTGCTTGCGAGGTCCTCGCAGCAAAGCCTTCTGTTAGAGGCGATGGGTGGATTATCGGTGGATTGTGCGATGTGTTCTTCGAAAGTGCAGATGAAACATGAAAAGAAAGATAAGCATGATTAACCAGCTAATAAACATGGTAATCAGATAACATGTCTTCCCGAATACCGTAACTCTGAGGGACAGATAGGGACATGGTGTGACATGGTGTGACTCTTGGTGACTGCATATTTGGCTACTGCATTCGGTGGAAAAGTAGGGATGCTAGTCAATGTCCTCGTGTAGGCTGCACTGGTACTAGACAGGCGACCACATTCGCTCCAACTTCATGGTCGACATCCTGATAATGCAGTTGATAGTCAGCAGATGTCAGCAGTTTGAGGAGCAGTAGTCAACTACCTTGCACCAGTTGAGTTTCAGCAATCTGATGGTATGAATGATGCACCAGATATCACCAGATACTGTATAGACATTTGCTTCAGAGGTCTTCTGGCCAAGCTTCCCTCATCCCAGACTCCTCTGATGATCATACCGTATATAACCTGTTATAAGAGATAAATAAGACCCGACCTTGGAAGAAGTTTGGGGAAGTTGGAGGTGCCGCAATCAACAGAATGGCAACCTTGCTTACCCACGTCAAGAGTTGCGGAGCTCAAAACTCAGCGCAGAAACTCAACCAGCGCTAGTGATATCGTCCATGTCCATGTTGCCATGGTTACGACTCCATTTTGCTCGAATTTCTCTAATCGTTTGCGGCAGTGTATTGCAAAAATTGCAAAGTCGCAGCGCCAATATTACACCCTAAGGCTTCGTAGGCAACACCGGCGAAGAAGCCTTCGCCTTGTTGGATTTTTTTGAAAATCTTTGAAACGCAGAGAAGAGCCGAGACACAGCACCTCACACGCGCAGGTTTGAAAAATGCATTGCAAACATTTGCAAAACTTCCTACATCCTCTTTTTTGCGCGATTTCTGACTCAGGTCCCCTTTCGTCCCAGTCACTTTCTGTTGAGAAGGCGGGTGACTGTAAGGGGTTTTGCCGAGAGCAACACAACGAAGCATCACGGTCGCATTGACCGGTGCTCAACATATTAATATACATTTATGATATATTTAATGATTCATATGATATATATGATATATATATGATATTCAAAGTTTTGAGAAAGAGCCACTGACATCGATACTGACGCTCAGCTGATCTAGGAGCTATCTCTACGACTTTCTGAAGGCTGCGTGTTCTCATATGCGGGTTTGTGATTCGGTGCAATGTCCTCGTATCATCTCGTATCAATTGTATTCAATGGCTCATCGTGTCAGCTCAGGTGAGTCTTCAGGCCTACAGAGTGAGCGGAGGCTGAGAAGCTACGCAGCTCCAGCTTGTCGCAGCCGATCTGTGGTTAAACTTTAAACAGTACTTTGACTGACCCCCCAGGGAGAGTATTGGAGGGTTCTACATACGAATGATTTTGATTTCGACCAATCAAATTGCCACCAGGTGACCATCAGACACTCTTGATTCGGGATTGTTCTGCTCTAGTACATTTTCATACTGAGTCTTGTGTCAGAGTTGAAAGGTTTGCCAATTGATTGATTCGCCATGCAGGCCAGCTGACGGCATATCTCCTTTGATCATGAATGAGCTGCATTCCTCAGCATTTTCTCATGTCAAGCATCAAGTGACTACAGTGACTTCAGTGACTCTCACATGCTGCAGCATCCATTGGACCAAGGTTGCTTTACGCTCGGAAGGCAGGCAATCCTGTAGTTTTCAGACATGAGGCGTGGAAGAAGTGGGTTGCATGTGATTGCAGAATGTTGCACTGGTTGGCAGGCTGAATCCGCATCCTGATCGGTCGGATTGTTGACAGTGATCTCCAGGAACATTTCAAAGCCGTCGAGGACCACGAGAGGGATATGGCGGATTTGGCTTCTTGGACTAACTGAGTGCTGATACACATGATATATTTGAATTATATTTGACATTATTTGACAATGATAAATATGATCCTACATATCATATTCAAGTGATGACGTATATAGGTACTAGGTAAAATCCGAACCCCATGGAGAGACAGATTTGCATCGTTCTATTCAAATGTTATGCGACTTTTCCAGTGTGCATGAATGTTATTCAATGTTATTCATACCAGATACGTATTATGATATGCCATGATACATTATGAGGCACCAATGTCAGTTTCATCAATATACAACTTATCAAAGGAAGTTTAGGTTGAGAAACTTCCGATATACGAACGACATCTCAGTAAAGTTACGTCAAGCAGAGTAGA
>DF239984.1:0-77323 GCA_000507305.1 Breviolum minutum Mf 1.05b.01
TGGTTGGTGGTGAAACCAACCCATCTGAAAAATATGCCCGTCAAAATGGCTTCATTTTCCCCATTTTTGCAGGATGAAAATTCCAAAAAATATGTTTTTCAAACCAGCACCTACCAAGTAGTTTTTTTAATTAATGGAAATGTAATGGTGAAAGAAAAACACCCATTTTTTCATGATTTTTGGTAACCATCATCCAATTGATTTCCAACCATTTGAATTCATGGAATTTGTAGGCTTCCAGGGCGGTTCCCAGCTAGGCCTAGGCCGTATGATCATCCATCCTCATCCGCCATCAACCTTGGTAGCAGGCAGTTCCGGGCCAAGTTGTGGCGCAACACAAGGGATGTCTATGCTGCAGTTCCTTGGGACCCGGAACAAGCTTCAGAGGATGGATAGCTGGATACACCCCCGAAGTTTAACATGGAACCTGAAAGTGGGTCCCATACCCATGAGGCATATTCCCATGGGATTGATATATCTACATGAGAAGGGGTTGATTTTTATGGTACACTCCCTGACGTAGCACCTAAAAATGGATGGTTTGAAGAGTACTTTCCTTTTGGGATGACTTATTTTCAGGTTCCATGTGAAATTTCGGGGGAATAGCCCTGTGGTTGTTTTCCTAACATGGCGCGAGCCAGCCTGGAATGAAAATGGACCCGGATTGAGTCGAAGATGTGCAGTATTTCCTATCAAAAATGGGGAGATTCTAGATACTGCTATATGTTAGTTCCAGGGGTAATTTTTTTTGAGGGGGGGTTTAGGTTAGTACAAGGCAGGGTGGGCCCCAAGAACCAGTTATTTAATTGACTTGTGGGGCCCATATGAATGGCAGAAAATCAGTGGTGAAATAAACCCTACTTAGGCTTAGAACTCCACTTAAAGGGGTTGTAACCCATTGATTTTCAGCCATTTATAGGGGATATATGTAGCTCCATTTATGGTATAGTATAGGTGCTTTGGCCATAAAAATGGTGGTGATTTTGTGTTCGGGAATTCTTCCCCCCTCCCAAAATGCCACAAAGAATTCAGGTTTAGGAATGATAGGATAATTTTGCCCAGATGGAGTTGAGGATGAGGCAATTGCATCATGGGATAAGTTCGATGCTTTGCAACACAATTAGATTGTAGATAGAATATTTCTACAGATGTCTTTATGTAAATGTGTGTGTTGTTTCTACTTAGAAAGTTCACTTATTCTATGCAACAAAAATTGCCAAATTGAAGAAAGGCACATCTCCGCCTAGACAGGGAGCAGTTTTTTCCGGTGTCACTTTGAAAATAGCCGAGGAAGAGACACACACACTTTAAATCTCCGACAGATCATTAAGCGGGTTTCTTCACTTATTTTTACCTGCAAGCTGTTTGTATGAAACTTGATGTGTGGTTTTTGATGAAAAAAATGTAAGGAATCACCCCATCCCGGCATTTTCAACATCTTGAAAATGCATAGGGGTTTGCTGTCATACACCCCGACAGATGTTGCAGAAGTAAAAAAAACCACCGAGGCTGCCAGCGAGCTTGCAGCAACTCAAGTGTCCAACCTAAAAAGAATTGCTGCTGAAAGAGGGAAGGAAGGAGTGGCCCAGGGATGGTTGAAGTTTTCATAGTTGTTTTCTGGTTCGAGGTGTGTTTTTTTGGAAGATTGGTGTACTTTGGTGGAATATACTCACTATACTATTGACTCATGTCATTTGACATCATTGTATAGATTAGATATTGTATGTGTGTATATGGATATTATATTATTAGATCTTATGTTGTAGATGCATCCTGTGAACCGCCTCATCCGAACAGAATCAGGTTACAGTGAAAATCTGATCGGTGTCACACCAGATATCATTATACATATTACACTAACTGACTCAGCCAACGGCAAACCTTTAAACTCTTTGGGAGTACATATTTAGCAGGAAAAATATTTGATGATCCTTTGGCTGAGGCTGTATAGATTTTATTAAATCATCACCATACACTGCCGACCTATGGTGTTTCCGTTGAAACTGACCAACGCCAAGATAGGGAGTGAATTTATTGAACGTTTTACTTCCCTTGAAATTGAAAGAAACCATTTTACAAAAAAGCTTTGGATAAACTATGAACAGTGTCTTTAAATTGAGAGTTTTTTTCTTGTTTTGTCATCCTATGTTAATTTTTTGGGAGTGCAATTTCTAAGGATACCCATTTTGCTTGTTCCATTTCCTTCAAGTTTTTGCATGACGTCATGACCCCCAAGTTTGGCAGGTTGACATCCCTGAAATGTCTAACAGTGACATTGGAAGATTCCCCCCATGTTTAATAGGATTGACAACTTCATTCATGGCTGGTATTTTCGATTGTCATGTTCGTTTTCGGGGGTATAACATATCCCCTGCAAGATGGATGCTCCTTTTTGGTCAGGCTAGGATATGTTCGTTTCCTGGAGGGTAATGCATGTAATGTTTTCTCATCATCATCCTGAGGTACCAAATCAGAATTGCACCTAACACACCTATGAGATACAAAATCCGTCAACCCATCAGAGATGCGGACATAGCTAGTGGTAGCGATGTCACAATGGTATTTTGTTCCAGAAGTCCATTGGTGTACATTGAAGGTGAAATCTGCGAGTCTAACTTCAAAGATTGTCTAGGTGGTGGTTTCCAATATTTTTTATGTCCATCCCTAGCTGGGGAAATGATCCATTTTGACTGATATGTTTCAATTGGGTTGAAACCACCAACCAGTCATTCAAAGATCCAAAATGTGTTTTTCTTAACACAAATGACCTCTTTCCGTAGGTTGCTGATTATATATATTGCTGCAGCTGTTTTCTATTCAAACCCTGCGGATTTCAGTGAATTAAAACAGCCCTGGACGCACGAATGAGCGCAGAACCAGCCATCTGGTGAATAATGTATTTTTTCAATTGTTGTACAAGGCCGTTCTGAATCACTCTCATCAAAACTACAAAGACAACTATTGACTATTGATTAATTTCTACTTCAAAATCTCTTGAGCTATAATAACACCATCTGTTTATCTTGTTTCCTCCATTTTCGCCTCAAAAAATCATTGTATTCCTTGGCCATGTTGTTTGTGGCTCCATCGCTGAAAAGCTCGCCTTCTGGCGTGTTGCCCTCTGTGGCGTGTTCCCATGCCCCACAGCGTGTGGACAAGGCACCTGGAACCCTGGGCCCATCTGCCCCAGCTGCTTTAGCTGCGGCCGCCATCACCGTGGCGCAGCGAAGGCACCACCAACGACGGAAAAAGACCACGGCGGTGAAGGCGAAGGCGGCAGCTGCGGAAGCCGCAGTGAAGGAGGAGCTGCCGTTGCCGCCTGGAAAACCTGGAAATGCCATGATGGATTTGTTCAAGTAGCTGGACGTCGCTGCATTAATAGGGGGGAAAAGGAAAAAAAACAGCGGTTTGGATGATGGGGGAAAAGGTGACCCAACTTCTGAAGGTTTTGTTTTTAGAAACACAGCAAGATTTTTTTAATTCAAAATACTATGGGGTTTCAGTAGCATGGCTATCGTTAGCTAGCTGGTGTGAACGGAAGGGAGCTATGAACGGAGCTTCCCCCCAGGTTTCAATCAGCACATCTTAGGTTTCGAGAAACGCGCATATCTTGGAATGGTTCTGATGGTTTGGTACGTGGGGGAACAAGGGTCTCCCATCATAGGAGGTTTGGAAGTTCTTTTTGGATCACATGTATTACTGTACCTAGGTGGTGGTTTCAAAGATGTTTTATTTTCACCCCTACCTAGGGAGATGATCCAGTTTGACTAATATGTTTCAAATGGGTTGCAACCACCAACTGGTGTACTAGTTGGTTGGGACTGAAGCAATGGGTTGCAACCACCAACTGGTGTACTAGTTGGTTGGGACTGAAGCTAATTTGAATTTTGTTGAACAGATTGCGGCAAAATCATGTTGTTGAGATCTTCAAATTATATACATCATTAAGCCTGAAGAACAGGTAAGAACCCAGTGAATCAGTATTAGTCCTGCATTTAGACCTCCCTGAAACTAACAGCTCTGCCCTGAAAACAAGCCTCCCCACAAAAAAGAAAAGTCATCTTCTACTTAGTAAGTATACACCCTATTTACAAGCCATTTGGAAACGAAAACCATGGTTGCTAACAAGTAGCTGCTATTTTTTCAGCTTTCATCTTACTTTGAGGGGAATGTATACTGTAGATCTCTATGGTCACGGTGGCTTTGTATGGCTTGTTTTCGGGGAGATTTTTGGTTCGGCCAAGTGATTTGTTCCAATACCCATAGGATCTATGGAAGTGGTACGTATATTAACCCACATTTAGGTCAAATTTATAGTAAATGTAGGTAATGTTTAGTAATTACAGATGGGATGAAAAAACATGTGACAATAATAATTGGTTGAAAAAACTGGAAGCCAAACAAACCCTTTCTAGGTGGTGGTTTCAAATACTTTTTATTTCTATCCCTTCTTGGGCCCATTGAAACCACCAACTAGCTTCTTTGGAAAGGAAAGGGTTCCATTTTTGTTGAAGGGTTGACCTTCAAAAGACTAGAGGCAGGCTCTGCAGGTGTAGACGTTTCATCGCCTCGCCTGCCCAGGTATATCAAGGATCCGGATGAGTACATGGCAGAGCAAGTGAGGCGTGACACATCAATCAATGTTTTGTTGCAGGGCCAGTCACAAATCAGAGACAAACCAACATGACTTTAAAAACAACCAAGTTAACTCAGACTGAATGAAAATAATTATGTTGGTCAATTCAAGGAGCTAAGCATGACATATGTCCATACTACATGGCTGAGCTATTTTCTAAAGAGACATCGACTTACTTGATAGACGTGCCAGCCTAAATACTGTATTTTCCTGTTTTCTTGGCCACAGCTTGGTGTCTTTTTTCAATCTCTATATACATCAGAATATCTATACATATACACATTCTCACATATACATACATATTACATTTATACATATATGCATGGCTGTCTACTAACGTGGCTATTTTATCTACACCTCACCTCTACCCTGTGTTTTCAACAGATACCCCAAACTTCAGCCGGAAAGCACTATGCTTTTCTGGGTTTTCCGGCAGGCTGTACGGTCCCATTTTTCTCACCAACCTCTTCGGTCGCAAGACGGTCATCGTGGGTGGTCCAGCACCTTTGCCGATTGTTTTTTTTTGGGACCTTCAAGGCTTCAGTCATAGTTCACTGGGGATGGGGCTCAGGTTGTTTGTCTATGTTGTGATTTTTTTCAAGATCATGTGGGTCATTGGTTTCTGAAATTCCACAGTTCCAAAGATGCAGTCTTGCATAATTCTGTTTCAAGTGTGTTGAAAGTTTTTTTGTTTTGTTCTGGCGGGCTGTTAATTCTGTGATAGTGAAGTGATTCATTTCCTAAAATCGCCAGACTGAAATGATGATGTTTGTGTTAGTCTGCTTCACTCTTGGACTTGTTTTTTTCGGTGATTTGTTACATTGTACAACCAGTAAATCACCATCAAACCACCAAGAATTTGTGAGAACATGGAACTTGGAACTTGTTCCGTTTGCATCTTCAGCAAATCCAAGCACCTGGCACAATACCTCCTTGGGTATATAACACATATACACTGCTTGTCTTCACAAAAGTGACCAGGATATCACTGGGATGATGATTTATATAAACCTCTTCCCCACAAAGCTTATGATGAAACTGAAAACCCTCAAGTAGTTCCACGAAACTTGGGAACGCAAAAAAGCAAAAACATCTCGAATTTTGTGGTTGGGCTGTAAGATAATGAACTACTAAGTGTACCATACTGTACACATAAGATGCATGGAACCTGTATATTTACTTTCCAGTCCCCATTTCAAAATGCTACCAGTTGCATGGATCCTATTGACTGTAGACCACTTGCAGCTACCATAGCCACAGGTTTACCAAGGCAACATTCATCACTTGAGATGTGAATGTTGAGGGAAAATAGTGTAAGTTCTCTTGATTTGTTTGGGGTATGTGAGATCGGGGTCCACCATAAGAACCTTGTTACATGGGAAAATCAACCCTAAAGATTGACAGGTAGCAAGTCCCTTGGTGATGTAGGGTTTCTCCAATTTTTCAGGGTTGTTTCAGGGGATTATGGCAAACCCTGGAGATAGCCAATGAACATTACATATTTAAGCTACATCGACACGGGAAGCCCCAAAAATGGTATAGGTTGAACGCCATTGAATTTTCCATAGCTTCCAACGACGGTGCACAAACCACAAACAAAAAGCACACAGGCAACAAATATACAACTTGTGGGCCCCGGCTTGCTTTAAATAGATGCAAATCTCCGATTTAATTGAATATAGTGCGGTAAAAAACTGATTAACTATCAGGTCACTGTGCAACTTGGTGGTCATGCCAATTGGAACTCCAAGGAAAATGGTGTGTTTTTTTGGATATTTGTTCCAGGCCTGTTACTAAATTCTAGGTGGGGGTTTGAATATTTTCTATTTTCATCCATACCTGGGGAAGATTTCAAATTTGACTAACATTTTTCAAATGGGTTGAAGCCACCAACTAGTATTACATACTGAAAAAAAGCAGAGAAACGTCAAAAAACATCAAAACACCTTCATCGAAAAATTCCAGTTCGGAAAAACCAACCAAACTAAAAAAATCGTCCCTCCATTTTCCCAGATGCTCCCCATGGGACTGGAATATTTACCTATCCGTTTTACCTTTTAAATTTCTGGTGCCCTTTAGGATCATTGGACCCTCAAAGGCTTGGCGTCATTTTGAGGACCTAAACACCCCTGCGTCATGTTCAAACCCCAAGATCCTTAGGGTGAGTGTACAGGTAAATTATTCCCATCCCATGGGGCCATATTTGTTAAGGAGCTGGTGGAAGAGTTTGTGGTTGCCGAAAAGGAAATCACCAAATCAGTGCCTCGGTGGTTGGAAGACTGGAAGACTTCGTCGGGTTAGAACGCTGGAGTTTTGTTTTTCTGAGTGGTGGCAACTCAAAGATTTTTAATTTTCAACCCTACTTGGAGAAATGATCCAATTTGACGGATATTTTTCAAATGGGTTGAAACCACCAACCAGTTTTTTGTTGGCTTCCGAAAAAAAAAAAAGATGTTGTTGGTAACTTCCCTTGGGTGGTTGAAACACAGAGGTGGAGTTAGTTTAGTTAAGGTAACCCTAAGGATCATTGGTTTGGAAGGAGGCCAATGGAGGGAGCTACAGGTATGCAAAAAAATCCCCACTGATAGGAAGTGATTTGGAGTGATTCCTGCAGGTTTCGAGAGTTTCGCACTTCTTAGGAAATCAAACTGCACCTCAACTTGAAGAGAAGTCATTCTTGAAGATATTATGTTTTGGGGTGGATTGATTTGAGGGAAGTATATGAAGTATCTAGCACGAATTTTAGTGGTGTATCTTGGCAAATTATGTCAACTAAGACTTCAGGTGTCATTCCATCCTAATTTCGCAATGCTGCTTGATTTTTGTTTGACCTTAATTTATGTTTCTTCAAAGATTCATGCAAATATACTGGACAATCTGGATAGATTTGATCAAACATGATCAAACGTCATATATTTTCAAAAGGAGATTGTTACCAGATTTGGTGCAGCACTCTCTTGGTAGTTTACTATGGGACTATGGGTATTATCCGAATCTCTAAAATAGAACCCCCAGTTTTATATACGTATATACAGTATATATATACATATATTTATACCGTACAAGGTGGGTGCCCCTACCAGCTATAAGTATAGGGGTAACTTCGCTTATAGTTTTTGTTTACCACAGTGAAGTCAGTCAAACCCATTTATTTCCGGCCATTGAGAGTAGTTGTTGGCCCACCTTGGGATGAAGCAACCAACATTTGGCCCATGAACCATGAACCAGGGTGGTGGTTTCAAACATTTGTTATTTGCACCCCTATTTGGGGAAGATTCCCATTTTGACTATATAATATTTTTCAGATGGGTTGAAACCACCAACCAGATGAACTTTACCAACTTTTGAGGCTTTACCTGACACCTTTTCTCAGTTGCACACGGAGTATGGCACCATGAATCAGGCGTGGCAACAACGTACATACATACCCTATAGGATCCGTGGGACTGGTATATCTACCTACAGTACCTACATTTGGTTGAGTTTTATGGTAAATGTAGGTAGATATACCAATCCCATGGATCCTATGGGAGATCTTGCATCCAAATCTCGGATACTTCGCATTACACCTGTTGTTGGATGTTGATTTGGACCAAAGATTTTTTCTAAACCAGCTGAAAAGGGCTAAAAGAACACTCCAAAGAATGAGATATTGTTTTATTGAATCTACCATACTTTCTGGCTATCTTGTCGATACACCCTGGAAAATTAACATGGAACACAAAATGGAGGTTTGGAAGAGGATTTTCCTTTTCAACTGGGTGATGTTTAGGTTCCATGCTAATTTTCGGGGGTGTATGGCCCTCCATATCCCTCCCAGCTGACAAACACCAGATGTTGTCGTACCTATTTGTTGAACTTCACGACCTTGCAAAGTAGATTTCCGAAAAAATAGGGATGGCATGATGGCAAAGCAGTTTCTTGGCAGCTGAACACAGCAGGGTTTGCCAACATGTCTGATATTTAGCGAGGGCTGCCAAGATTTTATTCAAGAACAAGTAGGGATCTTATTTTCTTGGGGGAAAAATGGCTTTGATTAGAAAGGATGGTTGGAACAAAAACAAGTTCTGTTCAGATTTTGGCGACTACCACATAAGCGACCTGAAAGCAAACATGCGCGGTCAAAAAGACATACCTCGCTAGAGACAAAACAAATTAAGGCCCCTGTCCCCCTGTCTTGGCTACAGTTGTTTGTTCCAAGATGGAAGGGGTTTGAGGAGCACTGCTTGAATGACGCGTTGCCAAAGCAACAACAGTTTATAGGGATTCCATCGGCAAGTTGTTGTTTTGGGGTGCCTGTGTCACACGTAGAACTCCATTTGCAGTCATGTTCGACGATGATAAGGATGGAGCTTCCAACCACCCAAGAAAAACGCCAAAACAGAAGATATGGCGCCTTACATGCCTTGTGGAGATGTTGCGAAATTGTTTTGGACCAATCAACTGCATCTTCCCCAAAAAATGGCCAGGCCGGACCCAAGCACATGAATACACGCGGCAATTTGATCAAAGGTGCTTTATGCATCTGGGTTTTTGAAATGTTTGGGTGTTTGGTTTGCCCTTTTTGGGTGTAAGAAGTGCAAAGGTTGACACATATGTTTTTGAGTTGGGTCAGTGCAGAGGGCAATTCATCCCTTTGGATTGTGATAGTATGGAGTCATATTGGGCTTATTTGGCGGTTTATTTGAATTTTGGGTGAATCCGTTCACCACGATGATATCACATGTTTAGTCAGTTTAGTCTATATAAATATATACCTTGAACCCAAATGACCCTTGTTGTGAGTAAAAAGGACCTTCAGGCCACAGAACAGAGGACAAACTGGTTTCACGTAGATGTAAGATCCCAAAAGAAACCTTCATTTCACTGGTAACTGGGATCATCCCAAGGTGTTTTTTCCAAGACATCAGGAGAGTTCTTCAATGGCTAATGAGTGATGAAGCCTCGTTGTTTCTTTGGATCTTCTTATGAAAACAAGGTCTTTATAGACCAAGACTAGCCATCTAGAATTATGAATGGAAACTCCTCCCAAAAAGCTGAAAACAATGATTTTATTAAAAATCCAAAAAAAAATCAAAAAAAAAACAAATCAAAAAATCAAAAAAAAAACACATTCAAATTGAAGAATCAAAAACAAATCAAAAACAAATCAAAAAAAAATCAAAACAAAAACAAAAAATAATCAAAAAAAAAACAAAAAATAATCAAATCCGCTGGAACCAGCCCAAAACCCAGGATTTGATTATTTTTTGATTATTTTTTGATTACCTTTCGAGGTTTTTTGCGTTTTTGGGATTTTGAGGATCTCCCCAAACAAGACCTGGAAACAGACCCAGAAACAGACCCAGCGGAACACCCAGGCAGGAATCAGCCAAACCCAGGATTTGATTATTTTTTGATTTTTGTTTGATTATTTTTTGTTTTTGCTTTGATTTTTTTTTTGATTATTTTTTGATTTTTTTTTGAGCTTTCAATTTGTTTCTTTTTTCTTTTGATTTTTTGGTTTGATTTTTTATTGATTTTTTTTTGATTTTTAATTTTTCTTCCAACATAGGGAGATATGGGATAGTTACCGATCATAAATCTAGAAAATTGATCTAGTCATCCCACTCTCCAACATATGGAATCCTTTGAATCCTCCGTTTTGCTCAATCATGTACGTACTTGTATTTAGTTTTTGGATGTTTGTTTGGAAACATTCCAATCCTTGTAATCTTTGCAATCCTTGCATGGGTAAAATGTATACTGTATACATGTTATATGTCTTGTTGTGTCATTATTATGGACTATCAAATTTACCAAAGGTAAACAAGCTGCAATTTTCATGAAAACCGTTGAAGCATATCACAATTTTCGATGCGGGGAGAGTTGGGGATTTTTGGTTGAAAAGATCCTCAAATGAAGGCATCCACTTGTTTATGAAGGTCTATTTGTTTGCCATCCTCTATGGTGATTTTACTCCATGAGTCCATGAATGCCATTGTCGTGTTAATCCTAATATGGTGATGTATCCCATAGGATCCATGGAACTGGAATATCTACCACAACATTTACCAACAAAAATCAGCATTAAATGTAGGTAACATGTTTGTGAAGGTCTATGAATTTCTGCCATACCATTTTTCGGCGATCTTTCAACGGAATCGAATTTCCATGCGATGTGTTTCAATCCTAATATGATGATAGTCAACCCATAGGGATCCATGGAACTGGAATATTTACAGAAGGACTATTTACGTATCCATAATCAATCTTAAACGTAGGTAACTATACCAATCCCAAGAAGAATCAACCATACATGTAGGTAGAGATATACGCAAATCCCATGGATCCCTCATGTGTATCATCATGCCCCAAAGGCATCAAAGGGCTTTTCCTGGTTGGAAAACGTGAGGTGAAGAAGCCTTCCAAGCTTTTCTGCCTACCATTCGGCGCCTTGGTGGTCACTTGGGGCCATGGAGGGTTTTTTTTCCGGGGGTTGTCGGGTTGGGACCTCTGTTTTTTTCAAGGTCACCCATACAAATTTGCTGGTGGTTTGGAAGGCAATTCCTTTTCGAAGTAAAGGAGGTTGTTTTTTTTGGGGGGGGGGAGAGGGGGGATCGAAGAGGTCTGTGCATCGCATCCATTGCACCTAATTGCGCCGTGGGGAAAAGCGCATGGGTTGTAGCGCTTGTCGCATTTCAACGCTGAAAATCAGGGAGAGGTCCGGCTTCGTGGATCCAAGCTGCTAGATCGGAGGGCAAGCATGCTTTGCGCACAAGACCCTTGTCACGATCTACTGAAAGCTGATGACAGATGCTACCAGCCAGTCCCTCGCAGAATTTCGCCGGATAGGCTTTGTGTTCAGCGGTTTTGAACTGGCCAAGATGCTGCGCAACATCACACGCTCCAGACTTGCGTGAGCAGGGATCAAATGGCCCAGACCCTTGCGGAGCTATGCTCGCTTGTTTGGGTTGGACGGCTGGTCTCGGAACACCCGTGGCTACCGCATGATCCCTCTCTTCCATCCATTTGGAAGTCAGCGCTTTTGCTTCTTCTGCAGAAGCACCCGAAGGTACCGTTGCACAGCGTAGTAAATGAGGGTATATGATGGTATATGTAAAAAAAGCGTTCAGAACCCATACCGTCCATGGGATTGGTATATTTACCTACATTTAGTTTTTTTCTATGGTAAATTAGCAGGTAGATATACCAGTCCCATGGATCCCTATGGGTAATAATGGAGCCATTTGGAGCTACACACATCTTGGAACATCAGAACAGTTGTTTGGAGAGATATCCACCAAGATTTGATTCACCATGATGAAGTTTGATGTATGTGTTTACACTCCCTAAAACTAACATAGCCATGGAACATCCACCATTTTGATGGTATTTACTTGGAAAGATGGGGATTTTCATTGGCTATGTTAGTTTCAGGCAGGGTATTATCAATTCTTATCTTAACATAATTTCATTGTGTATAGTCACCTTTTTAAATACAAATATATATATATATCCACAGTTTATCATATATGTTATATATATGTTACCCACATATACATGTTGTCTTGTCTAACAAAAGTGTATATCATTACATTATCCCCCTGTTCCTTTTCATATCCCATAGGATCCATGTATGGTATAAATTTACCTACATATATATTTGCTATATATTTGCTGTATTTTTTTAAAATCAACCCTTCATGTATAGGTAAATATACCGTACCAGTCCCATAGGATCCTATGGTTTTTGTATCTCCCCCCCTTTGTTTCAGCCGGTGTTTCCAGCCACCCGTTGAGCCGGGCTGCGATTCCTCAGGCAACGTTGTGTGGAGTTGGTGTCCGACGTCTCCAAGCGCAAGAGGATGAAAGTGGCCAAGGAGTTGAAGGCAACGTCTAAACGGGTTACCTAGGGCCCAATCGGAATCCTTCGAAGGGTTACCCCCCAGGTTTTGCCGAATTTCGATGGAATATTTTTTTCCCATATAAAAAGCAGTTTTTAAATGTAAGGAAATTTTACCAATCCCATGGGATCCTATGGCAAATAAACTATAAGTATATTCAGGTATGTCCTAAGGATTACACCTAAAATCACGGGCGGCACATCCATTGACCTTGCCATACGCCCGCACCCGCTGACGCAAAAAGAAGATTTCTTACTGCTATCACTTTGGCGAAGGTATTGGAAGGTCCCCAAGGGATGTGCACTTGGAACATGGATGGCTCACGGGAGTCAACAAAGAGCTCGGTCCAGACAATGAAGAGAGCCCACACAAATTAGCCAGTCCTCAGAACGTTGAGTAAGCAGAATCACCAGCACCAGTGCCAGCAGATCCAGATGAGCTACGGCTGAATCTTCAGGAACGCCTGCGCAAGTTGCAGATGGCAGTGCCAGAATCACCAGCACCAGCGCCAGTAGATCCAGATGAGATACGGCTGTTGAATCTTCAGGAACGCCTGTGCAAGATTGATATATCTACATGAAGGGGTTGATTTTTATGGTACACTCCCTAAAACTAACATAGCACTTGAAAATAGGCCATCCTAAAAGGGAAACTATATATAGTATTCCAACCATCCATTTTCAGGTGCTATGTTAGTTTCAGGGAGGGTAAATGTTGGAAAGTTTGGAGAGATTTTCGCCCAAAGTTTTTTTCGGCCGCTGCACCTGAAAAATGGCACCAAAAAACGGTGTCGATTGGAGATGGGTTGAACCGAACCTTGGAAATCCATGCCATGTTTTAGGTGAACCAGTTGTTCAACTTGGGGAGTGTATCGGTTGGTGCAAAAATTGGACCATAGAAAATGCTATACTTCATTCCATTCCATTCCTGGGAGGCATGAATGCTGAAAAATTGAGTTTCAACTCTAAAGTTAGATGATTTGGGGCAAACATTTGTTCTCTGCTGCTGCTTGGTGAAATGTGAAGTTCATTGAAAAAGATACCCTCAAAACGACAGATGTTTCCATGGCTATATTGGTTTTCCGGAGTGTATCCTAATCAAAATTGGATATGTTCTCCACGAAAACCAACATGTTGCATTTGAAAAGATAGCATCCCAACAATAGATTTCATATATTTCATTGTCCAAGCATCAATTTTGCAGGGTTTTTTGGCATCTTTTGCTGTTAGTTTCAGGGGAGGGTAAGGATCAAAAAGGATTCTCACTTCATAAAGGTACCTTCCCAAATTTTAACATGGAACCTGAAAATGACACCCTGGAATAGTAGATGCCTGTTGGAAACCATCATTTTCAGGGTCCATATTAAATTTGGGGAGGGTAGGGGAAACTGGCATTTCAGAGGCGAGCCTGTTTAAACTAGGACTATGCTGGGTCCTGGGTGGCGGGAATTCAAAGAAGCAGCAGGAGATGGTTGCTGGAAAATTTTGGACAAATAAACCTTATACTAGGTGGTGGTTTCAAATATTGCCACGGTTGAAATTCCTCAAGAAATATACCCTCCGGTAATCTAATATGGCAATGGAAAATCCACCATTTGAAGATGTATTTAATGTATTTCCTATTCAAGATGGGGATTTTCCAGCCAGCTATGTTTGTTTACCGGAGGGTAGTGCACTAGTTTGGGGGGTTGGTGTCATACAATGACCAACTTGTTCATTGTTGGTGAAAACTGGAACATATGGAAAAATGTGGATCCTGTTTTGATTGATAAAAACAGCCACGAATCATAGATTTTACATGGGGAAAAATTTTCACCAAGAGTGAATTCACCGTGGTGAAGCAGTTTTTTGTTTTCATCCCCAAAGTTCTGGGGAAGATGTAAATCCCCAGAGTGAGGGGGGGTTGGTTCCACCCAGTGGCTTCATATATGGAAAACCTAACTGCGGCAATGGCAGGATTGGAGTGTGAAACTCTTCTCGGAACTCTTTGCCGGAGAGGCCTTTGATGATGATGCCGTGAAATTGACACTTGGATGAACAAAAATGGTCGAAAGCAGAAGCATCAAGTATACCAACAGGGTTTTTTTAACGAACAAGTTTGTCACTAAAAGGCAATTGAGTATGATCTGATTATAGAAATTATAGTAGGTTCATATTTTTTTCTACTTCTTCAATATTTGTTGGCATCGTTTTTTTCCCCCGGTCCCTTCTGAAAAACTGTGATCTTTAACAACCATTTGGGTACCTGGAAATCTGTAGGTCTGAAGGTGAAGTCTTCAGCGATGTAAAAGGCGACAAAACCGCCGGCAGAGTCACCAACAAAAAAAAGAGAGGATTGATCAGGATCCATGTATGATATATTTACCTACATTTACTCCCCTGAAAACCAACATGTCCCCTGAATATCGATGGTTGGAATGGTTGGAAGATGTATTCCCTACTGAAATGGTCCCTTTTTAGGGGACATGTTAGTTTTCAAGGGTGTAGTAGATGTTTATAGTTTATGGTTAACTATAGGCAAATATACCATAGTTGACATGGCAGAAAATGCGGGGAATCACCATATAATTAGGGATGAATAGAAGCCCTCTTAGAGAAAGTCCATGTGAACACAGATGTACATTCATATATATATACTGTATTTGAGCCAATTCAAGTACCAAAATGATGATCCACAATGTTTAGTAGTTCCAACTTGTTGTAGGTGAAGGCGAATCATTTCTCGTCACTCTGCCAACTCTTTTCAAAAATTCCGGATTTTGATTTTCAATATCAATTGTCGAATCATTTCTCGCAAATGGTTGCCATCCAAACAACCCAAAATGCCAGACCCAAACACTCAATGGGGTTGCTTGGTTGTCCCAGGAAGTTAGTAAATGGCTAGCAAATGGGTTATAAGCCAATATACACCATTTATAAGTAGGTTACAACCCATTTACAAACCATTGACTAACTTCCAGGGAGATCCAAGTGGTGTTTCTTTACCTTCAATTTTACCATCAAAAATTCGCTCTTCAATTCATGGATCCGTAAATACACGAAACCCTCGCCCCGTCGATTGGCAGGCTGGTCAACCTGCCCCCTAACGTACCTGCCCCTCCGAAATAAGGCCTTATTACTGTACAGCCTTATTAAGGGAAACCAATTGTTGATAAGGCCTGATTTTTTTTGGGGGGTTTCGTTGGGGTGTGGTAGGTTGACCAGCCATAAATTAAGTCAACTTGGGGACCAGCCATAAATTGGGATGATAACAAGCGATGATGTTTGGTCAAAGTATAGCGACCTCACAGGACCTCACCCCAAATGGTGGCTTAGTAAGGGAAATCCCCTTATTTCAGGCAAACCCGGTTGGTGAAATATTGTACTTTGGCCAATTTATATATATATATATATAACGATCCCTATAAAACAACCAGAATTTCATAGTTCATGTCATCAACCAGGTGATTCAGTGTGACCTTTTCATCCCCAAACGTTGGAGGTCACTTACCCCCTTAAAAAGGTCACTTAACCATCCCAAAAAAGGTCACGGCTTGAATCGCCTGGAATGGTTTTTTTCTTTTCGCGGCCTCAGGTTGTACCAGTACAATGATGGCTTATACGCCTTATTGCCCTTCAAGCTCCCGTTCCTCGCTTTCGGTCGCGGCTTCAAAGCGAAGGATGCCTTGGTGAAGATGGTGAAAGATCGCTTGGACACACGGCTTTTTGAATAAAAGAAAAGCTGGGAAGTTTGAAGAACAACCCTGCAAATCATAGGGTTTTGTTTAATGTCTAAAACCACGAAGACTTCTGCCGAAATATTTTTTTTTTGTTTGCTCCAAGTGAACGGTTCATTTTCCTGAGATGGGGGGGTCCAAAAATCAAAACGATAACAAGTTACTTCGTCCGACCAACTTTGCATGGATCCATGGATCATCCATGGATCATCTGACGTGACTAGTCCCAGCCACTGTGATTTGGGCCGTCCACAGGCCTCAGGGTTAAACCACGGATGAGGTGTCCCCATTTTTTTGGCGAAGTTTGACCTGAGAAGTTTTGAAAAACAATGCCAGAAACATACCAGAAAAAATAGTCCGTACCAACTTGTTCGATACCATTGGATTTTTTTCAGTACAAAATACAGGGTTTTTGTTGGTGCTGTTCAATACAGGGTAGGTTGATGTAAGTTTGGTTTTTTGGAAGACGAATTCCCTTTTGTTGTTGTTTTTCATATGTTTTTTTGTGTGGAGCGATTAGTTGCAGGGAAGGTAGATGGGTTCATACTGCTACTCTCTCTGTGGATTTAGGAGGGAACACCTGATCTGACGGATTTGAGAAAACTGACCTTACCTGTGTTGGTTTTGCAGATACGCAATTGAAAATCGGTATCATGATAGCTAAGCTTTCCCTTTCGGCTTCCAAACACCGAAACGGGAGGAGGTACTTAGACCCCCCCAAAACATACCCAAACCACCCTCTCACGAGGTACTTGCATGTCTAGGGTAAGCTTTGAAATGAGTTCCTTTTCACCAAGCCACCGATGTCCACCATCAATAATTATGATTTTGGTGAGATTTCCTGCAGGCCGCAAAGTCGAAACAATTTTTTTGGATAGCTGGGAAGATGTGAAGGTTCAACCACGGCTGCTTTTTTTGGTGTGAAAAGCTTGGATCCGTAGTCATTGGGAGATGTGGAAAACACATCCCGGAGAAAATGTCTGCAGGATAGGTGAATCCGAAGGAGTTGTTTTTTTGAAAATGTTTCTTCTTCACCTCAATGAGCAATGAATTAAAAAGGTCCGTGGTTATAATTTTCAACCCAGTTACGTGGGGATTATTTCATAAACCACGAGATAAGAATCCCGTCATTTAAACAACCAGGATTCAACTGAAAGTATCTGCCCTAAGGATCTTGGACCCTCCAATGGAAGGGTTTGAACCTGTATAGCAGGGGTAGGGTCCTCAAAATAGCCAGTTTTGAGGGTCCAATCATCCTTAGGGTGAGTCTTTTTTGTTTTTTCGTGGCTCACATTGTTTCAATTTTATTCAGGAGATTTACCATGCTCAACTTCAACTTAGACTGATTTGGGTCCATCAACTGGTGAAAGGGTGTGGCCAGTACTTTGTTTTTTATGTCAACATGAATTATCATACTGCAACAAGGGTGTACCAATCATAGAGAAACTGATCCAACATACCATGAATGGTCTCTAAGAATCTTATCATATCAGACTATGCAGGAATATGACACTTGAAGGGGTCCTAGTACATTCTCAGAAGGTGAACATGTGGCTTGCAAAGGGGTTTAGAGGTATGAAAAAAGAGGCCCACCCCAAGAAAAGTGGTACCAACAACAGTGTCCCGGATTTTGTTCGTTCAAATCCCACTTGAGAAGGTTAGGCTGAGTGTATGCCCTTGTGGAAGATTAATACTTGCGAGTCAAAACCCTCTGTCTCCACAAACTAAGGTTCAGGGATGGGAAAAGAAGAGCCTCCACAAAACATACCACCAAAAACACTTCTTTCATTCGGAGGTATTTGGAAGACTAGAGGGGTTGTAAAATCAGGGGATAGTTGGATGTACCCCTATCAACGTACTCCTGTGGGAAATCCCTATAAAAGCCCTATATAGTGAGTATTTATGGGTAGTTGTCATCCCCACGAATCCTTAGAATTCAAGAGAACACCAGCTAAATACCATGGGTACACTGTGTTGGGGGGTCCTTGATAAAACTCAGGCCAGACTATTGTCCCAAACATTTTCCGTAGGCGTTTTATCACTTTCCAAAGCTCAGGAAGAGTTGAAAGCCAATGGTGACATTGAGAAGCCTCAGTACGTGGCCTGGAATAGAATGAACAAAAAAACACAGAAAAGTTGTGGTGATTCTAATGTAAGGATGATTGGACCCTCAGCACTGGCTATTTTGAGGACCCTACCCCTGCTATACAGGTTGAAACCAAAGAATATACCCCCCTGAATGTAAGTACTCAATGTATCTGGAAAAGTTCTGGGAATTCTAG
Source organism: Breviolum minutum Mf 1.05b.01 (assembly GCA_000507305.1). NCBI lineage: Eukaryota > Dinophyceae > Suessiales > Symbiodiniaceae > Breviolum > Breviolum minutum. The sequence goes on from DF239984.1 coordinate 18,520, forward strand.
TAGGAAATGATGATAATATTTGTTTAAAAAATGAACCTTTCGGGATGAAGCTTGAAGGAAAATTGGATTTCCCATATGTTTGGAGCTTGCTCCGCAAAATATCCAGGTTGGGGTTCCGCAACTTCAAGGGGTACGTGAAGATGGGGGTCCCCAAAAAGCCGAAAAACATCTCAAGACGTTTTTTTCAGCGAAAACCACCACGCGAAAAAAAGCTAAGATGGAACTTCATGAATGGATGGGTTTTCCGAGGTCCTAGGTTCCCCCATCTTAAAGGGGGACATGTTCAGTTGTTCAGTGTTACGTGCTTCAGTTTTAGCCATTGTGTTCAACTCAGGGTGTAACCAACGTCTTGGAAAATTAAGCTTCTGTGCAAGTCTACTAGGGCGTCCATGGAAGTGAAAGTAACTAGATAGTAAGTTGGTTTATTTCACCTATTTAGGGAACGTATCCAGCCTACTTATAGAGGGGTCACAGGACATCCATTTACTAGGTACCATGAACATCCCAGTAGGGTCTTGTTTGGATGCCAGCATTGTTTGCAAACCACGGATTCGATTGGCTGCCGGTCAGTCCCCTAGTTGGACGATGTTTTTCCCTCAAATCCGAAAAGAGCACCAAAAGAGACAATGTTTTGCATTTTTTCAAAGAGCTAAAAAACATCCTTACCCACATGCGACGAATGGGACTGGAATATTTACCTACATTTTATCATAGATTTATGGCAAATGTAGGTGAATATTCCATACGTCTGGGTTATAATTAAGATACGAGAGATTTGGTTGTTTGATGAATTTCATGTTTTGTTTGACAAAGATGGACAGATGGGCTGTTTTTGATGAACATGCGTTCTGGGTATTGATGCATGAAGTGACATGTGTTTTCACCATGGTTGAAGCTGTTCTCAATTCGTGTGTGTGCATCAGTGTGTGCTAGGGTGATTGATAAAGCTTGAAACGATTCATTTTGGAGATTTCCTCGGTGTTTTCGGTATCTCTCACCCGCGGTAGATTTTTGTTAAAGGCAAATCATGACTAAGCAGTCAACATCCTCAAGCCAGACCTTCTCAGAAAACAGCCGTGCTTCAGAGCTTGTTTGACTAAAGAAGAACAGCATAACATCAAGTCATAGATTCAACAAACTAGAATCAAACATAAAGTTACCCCATTTTTGTTTTATAGCCCGTCCTTTTCACGACACACTTGTTGTGGATTTACGTTTTTTTTAAGGGCTTGAAACCGCCCCTAAGGCAGCGATGCGACGTTTGAGCCAATCCAAAGACGAGAATGGCGAAGATCTGAGTGTCTTTGATTCGATTCCTTCCCGACCCTACTGGGGTGTCCATGGAAGGCAGTACCTAGTTAGTAAGTTGGTTTATAACCTACTTATGGGACTTATAACCTACTTAGCTAGGGGTTATCTACTTGGTGAGGTTTGGGGGATTTAAGACCCACCAAAAAAATTCCGTACCGATTTTTTCACAAACACCGAAAACTCAGGAGGGATTCGAGTGCACTGGATGTCTATAAGGTTTGCTTTATTCAATTGGGTTGTACTCCTTGGCAGCAACGTGTGGCGATAGTGACCACCAGGATGACATGAAACATCTTTAGGTTTTTGGGGGGTTTCCGAGCTAAAGGCGACTCGTTTGTCACAAAAGACTGGGAAGGGTTGGACCAGCCCCAATTTATGCATGTCTCAAAAGCTGAGGGTGCCTTTTTTTTTAATGCTACCGATTTTGGTGGTGACAAGGATTAGGATGAACCTTAGAGCTAGGGTTATGGAACTAGGAGTTAAGGAGTTGGTGGTTTGAACTATTTTTTGTCAGATTCTTTATCCCGATCCTTTTGAAAAAGAATGATCCAATTTGAGGAACATATTTTTTTCAGGTGGGTGGTTCAACCACCAATTAGCCGTGATATACAAGGTTGTTGTCCCAGTGACAGTGATTTCTCAAAAAGGTTGGGAATTATGTTTTTTTTTCCCCGGTCTTGTTGGTATAGGTTGGGTTGTTATTACGCCTTCTCAGTCTTCATGTCCCTGAAATGAAGAAGCATAAGCACCAGAAAATGGATGCCGAAAAGGCTTTCTTAATTTCCTTTCGTTTTACTTGGCATATTTTTCTGTGTTGTGCTACTATTATTAGTTCCCCCGGAGAGTAGTGACTGCAAGCATCATCACTTTTGTTATTCCCAGATGCTACATGATCATGTAAGGAATATTTACCTACATTTACCATACTATAGTAAATATAGGTAAATATTCCGTACGTGGAGCATGTGGGATTTGTGAGCTGGTACTGTGATTAAGTTCGATCACCCTTCGTGACAAACTGACTATGAATAGTGGGAATCGGGACAACAACCCAACCTGAGAATGTCATTTGTTTTCTGGTTTGCGCAGTGGCGCAGTGCTCCATGTTGCACCTATTGCCCTCCCTGGAACTAACATGTTCGCCCCTCAAAATGGATTTCCGTCTGCAATGAATGGCTTCCTGGCAGGTGCTATGTTAGTTTCAGGGAGGGTATACCACGGTATATAGTTTTCCGGTATACCTTTGAAAACGGCCGTCTTGGAAGACCATGTCAGGAGATATTGAAGCGACTGTCGGATGGTCAATTTGTGATGTGTATGCGTTTCTCCATTCCCTGTAAAATTGCAATGTGAGTCTATATAGATTGCAGTCCATCTAAATACTCTGGGCTTTTGACCCTTGATGTTAAGAGATGAAACTCTTATAGATGGTGCCTTTCAAACAATCCTTTTATCATAGAATTATTCTGGTTCTAGTTAATAGGTGGTAGGGCTAGGGATTATATAATCTCCTAGCAGGCAATAGATACCTGTTATACCTGTTATATAAGCGGTATATACTGCCAATTGGGTGATTCTATGCTACCTACCACTTTTTACACGAGCCTGAACAACTCGTTGATTTTGGAAATTCCGCACGAAAATTGGGCAAGCTGAGTTTCATGTTTTGGCGGTTTGGCGATCAAAACTTACCATCCTTTCCTAGTCATGCCGGATAGGTAGGGAGAAAGTTGACTCATTAGATTCAGATTCAGATGATGTCAATGTATTGGTTGTAGTTTTTTTTGGTGGATGTTTACACCCCTGAAAAGTAACATGTCCTCTGAAAAGCAATGGTTGGAAGATGTATTTCCTATTGAAATAGTCCCTTTTTTGGTTGACATATGAGTTTTTAGGATGTTTATACATTGATAGGTTTGTTTCGCAGCCTGGGATGATGACCATTCTCCGAAGAAAAATCTTTGAGTAGATCAAGGGTTCCCCATTCTGACCCGAAAACGGCACCTTCGATTTTTTTTTGCCGAACGCTGACCTTTGTTGCCCCGTGGAAACCAGCGTCGCCTCACCTCTTTTTTTGGTAAGGGAAAACAGATGGATCTTTCCAAAAATAGTGGTACCCCCAAATCATCTATTTTAATAGGGTTTTCCATTATAAAGCATCCATTTTAGGGTACCACTATTTTCGGAAACATCCAGATGAACCCAAAATGGGCCGTAGATAAAACATGCCATTGCTGAATTCTTTCCCAGATGCGCCGAATGTATGGATTATTTTGCCTAGATTTAGGTGGAAAAATGGCCCCCATTCAACGGGAAATGGCTTGGTAAATATTCCCATCCCATGGAGCATCTGGATTTGTAATTTATCCAGATATTTTGGTGTCCAGGTGTTTGTCGGCACATTTTGCTACTTTCTTCCGATATCTTAGGTACAGAATCAGTGGCACACTCTGTGGTGATCAGTGTTTGGGGTGCTTATGTGGATACGTGGCGTGTGTAACTGGAAGGTCTTGTGTTGCATGTCTGAGGTGTTTTCCTACCCAACTTGGATAGTCAGATCGTAAACAACTAGGACAGTAATGCTAGTTTTGGGAGGTATACCACTGCTAGTTCAGCGCTTTATGAGGTTTCTTCCCCAAATATTCCCCCACATGCCGAGATCTTTTGAAGAGTTGCGATGCAGAAATCAAAAAATATGTTACCCTCCTGAAAACTAACATAGCACCTAAAAATGGTGGTTTCCAATAGGAATCTCCTTTTCCAGGGGTCTATTTTCAGGTGCTATGTTAGTTTACCGGAGGGTACATTATCTTATCCCTAGCAAGTCCACAGTGCATGCATCTATTTGGTGCTTGGAAGCGAGCAGAAAGAGGACCTAGAGCATCTCAAATCCAGATTGATTTGAAGTTATTTTGATTCCTAGGTGGTGGTTTCATTCTTTTCTATAATGTCCACCCCGAGTTTTGGGGAAGATTCCCTACTTCTTAATAGTTTTTTTAGATGGGTGGCCCAACCACAAACTAGATTCCTTTTCGCACGTCTTAGACATTGTTGATTGATGTTGATTGCCCCCATTTGGCCACATCGCTCTTGTTGTTGAGAAAACAATGCCCCAGGAATTTATACCCCACTTCAACATGGTCATATAAGATTGTTCGAATGATTTCTATTGGATTTGTTGTTCAGCCGCAGCTATCATGTGGTGTGAACAATATGATTTGGCGACACCAAGGAGCTTGCATCGTTATTGGCGAATTCCATCTACCTCTTGTCCTCACATGAGACTTGGTAGAATACAACGGGGGGCAAATTTATAGCGAACCTCACCCACCCGAGGTCACAGTTCAATGGTGGTTGAGTAATGGAATCAACTCTCCAAAATCCCCCCAAAACATTCAGATTCCAGCTTCTTCAAAGTGATCTTTTGATCCCCCACATGGAGGTCACCGGTCACCCCTCAAAAGGTCACTTATGGGTCCAAACGAGGTCACGACTTGAAGAAACTGGTTTAGGAACTCTAGTAATTTGTCCAGAAGAATGGATCCCGGATCACAGTGATTTACATATCGAGGTGAACCTGATTCGGGTTGTTTGTCCCGGTAAAGGTGGTTGGTTTTCAGGAGGTTCAAGCAGAGGTCTTTGTGTTGCCATTCAAGGTCAAGACGGGAGGTCAACATGGCTATATGGTGATTTTAATAGCTAGGTGGTGGTTTCAAATATTTTTTATTTTCACCCCTACCTGGGGAGATAATTCAATTTTACTAATATTTTTCAAATGGGTTGAAACCACCAACTAGATAATGTTTTTTTATATTTTTTATTTGTACCTCGATCCGAACAGGGGAAGATTCGATCCAAGTTTGACTTGGGCATATTGGATGTTCAGATTGCCATGCCATTAATTTTCGAGGGTGTACTTTCATAGATGTCCAAGGCTCTCAGGGATGTTTCTATCCCATAGGATCCATGGGACTGATATTTATGCCCTACATGTAGCCGCCAGTGCTGAACCTGGCACCGAGGAGGTTGTGGCTAGGGATGTTTTTCAGGAACTTGGATAAATGCTTAGCAACCTGGCAGCCCCAGTGTATTAGAGATTATATTATATTGTAATGGATATATATGTATGTTATGGGATTATATTAGGAATAATTTACGGTTAGGGATTATATTTGAGATTTTTTTTAGTATGGCTGCCAGTAACTTCACAACCAACTTGCAACTTGTAGTCAGCGGCCCGGAAATTTCAAGGAATCATAAGTCATAACTGTCTAATGGTCAGTCAGCACCTACCCGCGCCATTTTCGAAAAAGTTCTCTAGCAAATTTAAGTCTACTTGGATGTCCTGGGTCCGGAAGTTAGGATCAAAGGTTGGGATCAGTTGGGTTATTTCACCTATATACTCATAAATGGGGGGGTATTCCTTGGGGTTACACCCTGCTAAACTAACATTAGCTGGCTGGAAAATGGACCCGGATTGGGTCGATGTATTTCCTATTGAAAATTGGGATATTCCAGCCAGCTATGGTTAGTTTACCGGAGGCTAGGTACCAATTGATCCTAACCGTTGATCCTATCTTCCGTCCCGGGACCTTCATAGCCGTTGCAGGTATCCGGACCCCAAGTATCACACACGCACAGGGCATGGTTCCGAGAATATACGTAGTTGATGGTTCAGAAATCCGGCAATCACCACCTGGGATGGTGCTAAAACCTTGTAAATGACGGAATATCCCACATATCAACTGGTTAGCCGGATTTCTGAACCATCAACCGTAGTTAGTGTGTTTTTTTCGTGCAAGTATTCTCTATAAACAAATGTGGAGTAAGAACATGACAGTCTTCATCAGTCTTCAGTCATAGTGAATTTGCAATAAGACATTTCGAATTTTTTGGTTTGCACAGGTTGGTTCTTCAACCAACAAAGATGGGCTGATATCGTTGTGTTTTGGCCGTTTTTTTGGCGTTTCACCAAGGAAGCAGTACGAGAAAAAGCCTTTGCTGCAGTACAAGAAACTGGGAGTGAAGCTCAAAAAAAGTGAGTGTCTTTGGCAACGCAACTTTTGTTTTCAGCCAGGAAATTTTGGGGAATGCTGCACCTTCTGAAAGCCAACAAAAAGATCAAAAAGCAGAATTTTTGAGACGCAACGTGTTTCCAACTATAAGCCATATACCATCCATGTGTTCATGTATGGTATATGTACCTACATTTGGTTAATGTTTATGGTAAATGTAGGTAAATATACCAGCCCCATGGATGGTATATGAGTAATTAGTAAGCTTTTTTGCATTGACAAGGCGGAGTTCAGGAGCTAGGGGTGGTGATCTATTTCCCTACTAATTGGGGAGCTATTTGGAGCCCCCAGACTCTTCCAAATCACAGGGCTGAAACTTCCCAAGGTAAAGCGTGGCGAGTTGTTTTCTAAGCATATGTATGTGTGATTTACCCAAAGGAACCAGATAATGCCGTGGTTTTTGGGTATCGGATGTGTTTGGTGCGGCAAAAATACAAGCTGCTTCCAAAATGTGTTGCGAAGAGATGAGGTGGGACTGTTGATGGCTGAAACCCTGCACCACCTGGGATGTATGAAAGCATATGAAACCGATCGTTATAAATGGAGTGACATGGCACTGTAAATGGCCGAAAATAAATGGGTAACTGGGGTGAAATAACCCCACCAGGTTCTTCCGGTTGTGACCTGTTTGGGGTTTTTTATTCGTGACCTTTTCAGGGGCGATTTCCGTGACCTCCATTTGGGGAGTCCATCCAGGTCGCTTGGAAGAAGCTGGTACTTAAAGAAGTTACAACCCATATGTATAACTGGTAGGTTCCCGCCCACCTTGTAGACTTCCAAAATTCACAATCCGGAATCCAAGATTTCAATGATCTGGAAGGAAACTGAATATTTTTTAGCAATTTCGAGTCCTACCCCTGGTTTCAGCCATTTGACACACGATTCTCAACACCTTTGCAAAGGGGATGTGTCAGGATCAGTGTAGGCTCAGGCAAGGTCTTGCCTGTTTGCATCTAACACAAAACAACAACGATTTTTAGTAAAAGATTCATAACCCTAGTCTTCCAAATACCTCCTGAGAAGGTGTCTTCGGTATGTTTTTGGGGTCCAAATACCTCCTCACCAGGGGTTTGGAAGCCTAAGGGCCAAAAATCCACAGGCAGTCTCTTCTCTTTTGCCTGTGAATTTTCAAGGATTATATACCCCCCTGCCAATATATGCCATGTTTTTTTTTCCCAAGGGAAAAATCAACAATTCCTAGGTGGCCTCCGCCTCAGGCCGGCGGATCATGATATATCCGAAAGGGTGGCCCACTTTCTTGTAGGAATTCCCTTGGATTCATTCCCATAGGATCCATGGGGCTGGTATATTTACCTACATTTACCAGATTTTACCATTAAAAACTACCAAATGTAGGTAAATATACCATACATGGATGGTAAGGGATTGGATTCTCAGGTATTTGCAGGCCATCCTCGATGAGACCTTACGTGTGAAGCCACCTTCTGGTGGTGGTTTTCGCATGGCTGAAGCAGAGCTTTCAATCGGTGCCATCCGGTGGATGGGAAGGATCAATATGTGGACGGGAAAAAAAATTTGGTGAAGAAGAGGTCTTAAAGATTTGTTAGTGGTGATGGTGTTTTCCTGGGTGGTGGTTTCAGATATTTTTTATTGTCACCTCTATTTGGGGTAGATTTCCAATTTGACTCATATTTTTCAGCGGGGTTGAAACCACCAACTAGATCATAATACATACATACATACCTTCGTGGTGGCAACTCAAATATGTTTTTGGGGAATTTTCAGCCCGTAAATCTGGGAAGATGAACCCATATTTTGATGAGCATATTTTTCAAATGGATTGGTTCAACCACCAACTAGGTAGATACAAAATTGTTATTTTTTGTTTTCATTATTTCCAATCATGAAAGGGTAAATTCAAATGGGTGATCATCTTCATGTTTGGTGGCTGACAAACTTGAACCACCAACTACCCTCCCTAACAACCAATAGCATAAGCTCTGACAAATAATGCTTGGAAGATGAAGTCTCCTTTTGGTGCTCCGCCTATTGTAATTAGGGGGTCCTTTGCTATAGTTATAGGGAGATTAGAGTAATCATTGGCTGAATCTTGATATGTACCGAAGTTCCTTTTTGCCTCGTACGATGCATAATAAAAAATATCGCAATTAGAGGGAACAACGTTGTTGCGTCGAGGCGTGGAGGTTAGTATCTTGATTCATTACCCATGACAGATCCATGGGACGAACGGTACATATTTACCACAATAAACGGTTGATCTTTATGGTAAGTTAGTATAGGTAAATCTTCCGTTCATCGCATCGATCCGTCATGGGTTATGGGTATGTCCCATACCATCCATGGGACGTAACGGTCTATTTTTACCCACCTGAATGGTTGATTTTTTCGGTTTTCATGTAGGTAAATACCATATCATCCCCTGGATGCAATGCCTGCAGGGTGTGATGCCATCATAAGATACATCCCTACCACGGTGGTCGGTCTCCCCATGGTGACCCTGGGTGACCCTATCCCCTTTCCCCGGTGGGGGAAACGCCATGGAGACAACCCGCCGCCTTGTCAGGCGGATATCGAATCCCAGAGGGGTATGTGGTCTCCGCAGACCCACGCATCTCCAATGCTGACCCCAAGCTACTGGTCATTGCGGGGAAGTGGCAGCAGCCGGGAGTGGCAGCCATGTCATGGAAGACATACGTTTGATCACCACCAAAGTGCCAAAGCACAACAAAAATGTCCAAGGAAAAAATTGCGTGGATTTGTTTTTGGGGTACACTCTTGGTAAAGTAACATATATCATATATATATATATAGTTGGCTGGAAAATGGACCCGGATGGATTGGGCCGATGTATTTCCTATTGAACATGGACATATTCCAGCCAGCTATATGTTAGTTTACCAAAGGCTAGGTACCCAAAAAAACTGCAAGTTGTTCAAGGAAACAGCCCTCAACCTTGATGAAAATACCATGAAAAAACTCACTCCCTAAAACAAACAGCAAAAGATAATGACAAATCGTGTCCACAGGAGACTTTACAAGGAAGGCAAGAAAAAAGGTCTGTTTTTTTTCCGGGGCAAAGTCGCTCTTAGTTTGTGGAAGTTGTTTTTTTTAATGTACCTCAATTGTTGGTTTGGGCTGGTGGTTTGGATTCCTGAGATCCCCTTATGAAAGGGATTGTTACTTCGGGGTATCCCTAGAATCCCAAACCACCAATCCAAACCACCACTTTACCATTAGTTGATACCATCGACTGGGGTCTCATGGGTAAAAAAGAACAACAAGCCACCTGTACTTAGTCCTTTGATTCTGGGCAGGTTATTCCCATCATCCTCCGAAAAGATGTGGTCAAGATGGCCTGAAGTTAAAGAGAACAAAGGTGGTCATAAGCAGAGGTTCTTGATGTTTTTAGGAAATCGGATTTCATGCATGCTAGTCATTATCTACTTTTGGATGTTGCAAAAAGAAAGGAGATGGATATCTGGCAACTTCAATTCGTTTTTGTTAATCTGTTAAATTGTTCACCATTTCCTTGGGAGATGATCCAGATCCTAGATATTTTTCAACATTTTTTCAACTAGGTGAAAACCCAGCACTTTTCATTCAATGTAGGCACACACGTATTTTGGGCCCCTCATCCCCCCCCAAACTCCCTAAGCCGCGAAGCTGCGAAACCATTCTCAGGTTACATGCGAAACCAGTGCCTTTGACCTTGACTTTATGGGCATAGCAAACACCAAGGTGAGGCATGATAATGATGAGGTTATACTTGGGCTACTTGGTGATGTTGTTTTTTCTCAACAAACATGGATGTCATGGCGATTGTCAACCAAGCCCTAACATAATTTCCCAGAAATATAGGGTTTTAATTTCCGGCCTTATTAAGGGAAAGCAATGGGTTTTCATAGGCCCTGATCATAAGGCCTTACAGGGGGGGTACGTCGGTGGGGGCGTGGTTGACTATAGCCATGACGATATAGTTTGTACGTTCGCGAAAATGAAGCTTTTGATTGGGATCCCCGAAGGAAAGGAAAATCATCTTCCAAACTTCCATTATTGTGTTCCATGTCAATTTTCCAGGGTGTATCTCTGGAGAAAAATGGATTTCTCAGTGACATTTTCCAGTGATTTCCGTCGTGACTCCTCCCTCGCCATGTATTGAACTTGATCAACCCCCATGTATGGATGATGATTTATATTATACCTATACAAAGAAAGGTGAAACATGGCCACATTTTTTTACAACCTAGTAACTCCAAAGTCCAAAGTATGCAATTTAAAGGGCACAAAGGGAAAAACCAGGTTTTGCCAAATTGTGCCTTTTTTACCCGGAATGTAGTCTTTTTTCAAATTCAGTGATCTGGGGAGTGGTTCAACTGTAATCATCCCTCTATAGAGCCTTTTGCGGCTCAGCGATTTTTTTGTACCAGAAATTCCCGGAATTGTGCCAGAAATTCGCGGAATTGTGCCGGAAATTCCCGGAGAGCAATTTAGCCACATAACAGGATTTTTGAAATATACCATATGTGTTGCATTGTTTTGCTTTGTAGCGTTTTCCCTGAAATGTCATCTTTTTGTAACCTTTGTTACCTTTTTTGCCGGAAAAAAACCCTTGTATCAAAAATTTTGCGACATGGTGTTTCTAGGAAGGGGGATCCAAATGGCGGCGGCTGGCAAAAAAAAAAATCGACCCATGGAGCATCTGGAAAATCTATGAAGCAAATCAACAAATCTAATCTAGATGGTGGCAACTCAAATATTTTTTATTTTCACCCCGAACCCTGGGGAAATGATCCAATTTGACGAGCATATTTTTCAGGTGGGTTGGTTCAACCACGTAACTAGAAATAATTCGAGTTGCCAACTCCAAAAAGTGCTGCTGAATCATCACTTTCCCGAGGAAACCTTTAATCCTGAGCGCTTTATTGAAAGGACGGAGCGGGACCCGTCCCGATGGGTAGATCTGGGGAACCCAACACCGGAGTTGGGAATTTCCCCTCTTAGAAGTTGGGGGTTTTTGGTATGTGAAGGAAGTTGGCTTCTCAAAAGAACGGGGATGTTGAATTGAAAGATGTGTGTTTTTTGGGTGATTTGTCTAACCCTGTAAGTCCTTGAAAATGCCATTAATATCATTAATGGTCGCCAGGGATGATGTGGTGGACACCATCCTAAATCAGGAGCGTTTTGGAACCCCATAATCCTCAAAATCACTGGGTAGTTGTGCATTTTGTTGGCAGGGAAATGGATGAATTTCAGGGTTGTAAGTTGTATGTTGGGTTTTTCAGGGTTGAAGCTGCTAATAATCACCAAAAAGCTCTATAGATAGACATGTGAGACATGTCAGTAAATCCATATCAACTTCACCAGACTTCACCAGACATCATGGTCACCACCTCAACTAACAAGATGTGGAGTACCCTTGAAATCTAACCTGAGATACCCTAAATGACGCCGTAATTTGAAGCAGGAGATACATGTTTCCAAATCATCATTTAACACATAAACTTTTGGGTATGCTAAATTTGTTGGGTCTATACACTGGCGAATGTATACATGTTTTTTTCCAGATAGGCATGCTTTTAAAAGATGTGATGTGCTTGATAGCTTTGATGTGAAGAGAATATAGAATCAAAATTGATTGATGGTTGAATGAAACACAGAGAATATAATAATAAATAGGTTAGTAGTCGCTATGCCAATATGTTTCCGTTAGAATTAGTTGTGTCTAAAAAAACTGTGGGTTTTTCATGATCGGATGGACATGACATTGTGCCAATGGCACATGAAACTGTCCCACCATGAAGCACCAGTTGCGCTCAGCATTTCCTGACTTCCTGCAAAAGGTTTTTTCAAACCCAGTATTTGCCATTCATCAAAACACTTCTTTGTTATTGATATATAATATATTTTGAAACATCGAAGGTACATGATTTTGGTTCACAATGAATTTACAGGGTACATATTTACATGTTTAAAGATATTATTTATTAATTTCATTTTTAAAGGTCACATGTAGAAGGCCACAAGGCCGCCTGCCGAATTTCATCTGATCTCCCCCCTTCTTCCTCTCATCTCACCGGGGAGGCCAACACGACAGATGCCCAAAGGCAGTTGGTTTCCTGGAGGAATTGGACTTCATGGTTGTCCAGGTATCCCTTTTGCAATGCTCATCTCGAAGGTGGGGAGATAGGGAGGTTTCCTGGTTGTTTGTTTGTTTGGGTTGGTTGGGTTGGTTGGGTTGGTTGGTGGTGGTTGGTGGTGGTGGTGGTGGTGGTGGTGGTGGTGTGTGTGTGTTGTGTGTGTGTGTGTGTGTGTGTGTGTGTGTGTGTGTGTGTGTGTGTGTGTGTGGTTGGGTTGGTGTGGTGTGTGTTGGTTGGTTGGTTGGGTTGGTTGGTTGTTTGTTTGGTTGGGTTGGTGTCGTTTGTTCATGGATCCTATGGGCATATATCTCTTTTTGATGTAAAAAAACAGTTGGAGGGTCATCCCATTTAATAAGTGGTTAATAACCATGGTGATCGTGAGTCCCCTAACTGGGGCAACGTTCCCCTTGCAATGGGCCGAACTTCATGGCTTATAAATGGGGATTACTACGTATACCTACCAACTGGGATGATCCTCCAAGCACATCACCATCACCTTTATCCAAGAAATCTCTAACAGGACCCACTGAACGGACCCCTAAACCCTAAACCTGGGTATCTAATAGCTCTAGCAAAATACTTAGGGGTCCGTTGGTAAGGTCCCATTCAATTTTTGATGGACTTTAGGGACGTTTGTTCGTGGTAGTGAGTTCCAGTGGTTTTTTCCAGGTCTTCCTGGCCGCCTGGTTGGAGAAGTTCGAAGATTGGAAGCCTCTTAAAGGAAGCAAGGCGAATTTTTGGAGCCGCGGTAACGAGAACAAGGGGATATTCTCAAATCAACCAAAAGAAAAACCTTGAAAGTCTCAATCCAGGAGATTATTTAATACCCTAAGAATCCTGACCCGTCAAAAATGGCTATTTTGGGGACCCGGACCCCTGCTTTACAGGTTCAAACCCTTGGATTGGAGGGTCCAAGGATTCTTAGGGTAATGATCATGTTTGTTTTGTTCTTTTGCTTTCTAGAGGCGTTAGTTTTGAAGTTTGTGGCACAGCCTCAGCAGTTTGACACGGAAAGTTATAGATATATCTGTATTAACCATGGACCATAGCCCTAGGGATCCATGGAAAAATGGTATATTTACCTACATTTGGTTATATGTATGTTATATGTGGTTGATTTATATGGTAAATGTAGATAAATATGCCAGTCCCATGGATCCTATGGGTAGGAACTGTGCCACCATTTCCTTGTTACTTCGTGTATATATGATGTCTATGTTGTTACGCCCAATATGATGGGATATTTAAAAAAGCTCGGAGAACTGAGCCTCCCGAGCTTTTTTTCACCTGTCCGGTTACGGAGAACCAACCGCAGGATCGTCTGAGACGCTCCAATGTATGATCTATTTACCTACAAAACTGGGCAGTTTTAGGGGATAAATGTAGGTATATAGATATACCATACGTTGAGTGTCTGGGTATACCACCTAAAACCAGCAATCCCCCCCAAAAAAACATGGTCTTGTGTTTCTCTTTGTGAACACCCCCGGAAAAAAAACAAACCACACGTTGGCACAGGAGGATTGGGTGCCAATTCCTATTCGCATCATTGGCGACAAGTATGAGGTGGAAGTCACCCAACGCTGATTTCGGGGGGCAAAACTTCGGGCAGGTTGGGGTAGTTCACATTCACAAGGGAGGTAAGCAGCAGCCCTCACCTTCTGTCAATTTTCGGGCAGCGGTTCCCGATCAGCAAGTCGGGTCCACGCCTCGCGGCGTTATCGTTTGATTACCGAAGGGTGGGGACGCCAACGTGTGAACCATCCAACCCGGGTGTTGGCACATCGGTAGAAAATGGGGACGGTCCAGTTCAAGTGGGGTTCGGTGGGTGTGGGCACGGACGTTTTATAGGCAATGCAGGCCCGAAAACATGACTCCAATATATAATACTCAGGGGTCCAAAATCTCTAAAGTCCCATTGTTTCCGTAAAATACAGGAGGGTCATAAACCCAAATAGTAGGGGGTTATATAGCCACTATTAAGGATTGCCATATGAAAGTTGGGATGAGTTTATCCCCAAGAGGCCCGGAGTATCTCGATCGACAGCTGGCACTCTGAATGACGTCTCATGTGGAAGGAAATACTTGCAGAGGCCTAAGACTTGAACGTGAAGGAATTTTGATGCTCCTAAGAATCCATTGGTGGACCCTCCAATTAAGAGGGATGAATGAACCTGTTTGTATAGCAGGAGTGTTCTGGGGTCCTCAAAATAGCCACTGGATTTTTCGGTGGTTTTCGTATTCTTAGGGTCGATGTTTTAACTTGGTAATTCTTTTCATCCTTGGATGTTGATTTAGATGGTCAAAGTTTGAGATTCGGAATCCCTAAGGATCCATGCAAAAATGGTATATTTACCTGGTACCTACATTTGGTTATGTTTGGTTGATTTTAAAAAGGTAAATGTAGATAAATATGCCATACATGGATCGTATGGGAATATTCCCAACTTGTTTCAAAGACAGCTAAGGTAGTTCTCTGCTTCAAGTGTGTTTTTTCATGTTCAGCCCTATTTGGGGAAGATTTCCAATTTGACTCATATTTTTCCCAATGGGTTGAAACCACCAACCAGTTCTTTTTTGTTCAGAAAGATGTTTGATGATTCAGACCAGGGATGTCAGTTGATTCCAAATTTCACAACTTCAGGGATGACATGAAATTTCAGACGGTTTGAATGTCGACATAATGATGTGGGGGAACGGTCAAGGGGGGTTCAAATGGTTAGATAATATATAATTAACTATATATATATATATACACAGGACAGGTTGGATGGATTTGATGATGGGAAGTGGCAAGTGCTGAAAGGATCTTAAACGCATAGTTGTAACAAAGGAGCCACAGATAGCATTGTTTTCCCGAGAATATCTAGTAGTATCTCCAGTATGGTATATCGTTTGTATCTTCAACATATAAAGAATATGTGTAGTTATATCATACATACATGTATTGCATACTGTACATATTGTATATATGTGCATTTGTATGTATAATTATCTTTATATTTATGAATAAAAGCTTACATGGGCCAGTTCCATCTCAACATATTGGACCTTTCAGTGATTTCCAAGCAAAATCCACGTCGTATTTTTGGGCTCGAGCCGCTGCAAGCTGGCTGTGATTTGAAATTTTCTTATGCATGCTGCAAAATGCATGGAATGTTTGAACAACTACATTTCACTTAGCAATTAAGTACAATTTGATCTTTGGGTTGCAGATGCTGCAACAGGATTTTTCCTTATTCCTTTTGTCAAGGTCCATGACCAAATGAGCAATGAAAAAGAGCGCCCCTAGTTGTTTTGGGGATATGTTGGGGATGAAATACTACCCAATTATGTAACATTTTATGATAAAACCATATAAAACCATTCAGATCCCCATTAAACTTAAACAACCAGTATTTATTCATGGAAGTAAGATGTTTTTTTCGTGCAAGTCTAGCATACTTGACTCCCTCTACCCTGCGCTTCGCCAAGCGCGTGTCGGTGTGTCGGACTTTGCGGACTGAAGCTATGCGGCAGTCACTTGACTTGCAGAGAGATGTGGATATTGAGTTGCATTTTGTTTGTATCAGGTATATTTTTTACAGATTCTACCATCCCTTTTTGGATCCATGGGACGATGGTATATTTACCTACACGTACCATCAAAATCAACCGTTCATGCAGGTAAATATAGGATGGTCCCATGCATCCGTCATGGGCATGGTAAAGGACCGTTTTTTCACCACTTTCTGTAAGAAGATCTAGGTGGTGGTTTCAAATATTTTTTTCTGTTCATCCCTACTTGGGGAAATGATCCAATATGACTAATATTTTTTCAGATGGGTTGAAACCACCAACCAGAATATCTTTGACTTTTTCCAAAAGATTCCCTTGTCATCCAGTCGTCATCATCAGGCGCCGCCCAGTACAAGAGTTCTCTGAAGCAGGCATTTTTGGGATTGGTGTGGTGCGGATCATGAGAACTTCGATGTGGAACTCTGGAAATGTGAGATAGAAAACCTTTACGCCAAATAAAAGGTAAGCTGGTAAACCAGTCTGAAGACTTTTTCTTAAGGCTTGACCCACAATGAAGGGTTTTTTCTACTTTGTAGTGATTTCAGAAGTGACGATGAAGTGTCCTTTTCTATGAAAGATGATGTTTTCAATTCTGCTGTACCTTTCGCAGTAGGAACTACCCTCCCTAAAACTAACATAATCCTGGTAGCTCCATGAAAAAATGCATGATTCCAAGACTACTTTCTTTTTTTGGGAAGGCCTATTTTAAGGGGCAACTATTCCTTTTCGGGAAGTCTGCAGCAACAAATTTTCGTGAATTTTTGCGAATGTTTCAAGGTTTTTTGTAGCTGATTGGTGGGTGGAATGGATTTTGCTTCGATAAAGTTGTGAACTTGGATGTTATGAGCCATCTATATGCTCTTTGTTTACCTACATGAAAACCATAAAAATCAACCATTCATGTGGGTAAACATGCCAGTCCCATGGATCCGTCATGGGTAATTGCAACTTGTAACTACACCAAGCGGAATGAGACACCCAGATACGGCCATGGGATGGGAATATTTACCAGCCGCCATTTTTTCCCCTTGAAAAAATGGGGCCATTTTTCACCAACCTCATGTAGGTAAATCATGGTAAATCCATACATTTGGCGCATCTGAGGCATCTCTAGGTGGTGGCAACTCAAACATTTTTGTATTTTCATCCCTACTTGGGGAAGATGAACATTTTGACGAGCATATTTTTTGAGATGGGTTGAAACCACCAACCAGATCTACAATCATAACACTTTTGTGCACTTTCGAGACATCACTTGGTGTTTTATCGTTTTGTGTCGGTGAGAGTGCCGTTTTATATTCTACTGTAAGTAGATCCCAGAAGATGAAATGAACCTCGGGTAGTACTGCTTTTTTAAACTTTAAGCCTGAAACATGTTGTCGTTGTTTTGTTTCTGACAACATCATGCTTATGCGGGAATCGGTGTTTTAATGAAATTTTGGTGTCAACTCGTATGATGACTGTGAATAAGTTTGACTTAGAAGTTAAGATATATCTATATATAGGTTTATATGTTTATATACATATACATTTTTTTTGTGTATGTGTGTCTTTAGGTCCCCGTGGGTGTGATAATTTCTTCCCCCTTGAAGGCCACCAATTGATACTATCAGGAGACCTGGATGATGTTGCGGAGCAACGGAGGAAGAACAAGCAACAAGAACAGGAGGCTACCGCGTGAGAAGTGAGACCAGGACTAGGTGGTGGCAACTCAAAGATTTTTTTAATGTTCATCCGGATCCCTGGGGAAATGATCCAATTTCACTAATATTTTTCAATTGGGTTGGTTCAACCACCAACTAGAGGAATACCCTGGATATTTTGCTATATATGGGGATGCAATATATACTACCCAGTTTTATAGGGATTTATATGATAAGCCATTATAAGGGTTTCTATGAACTAATCAGAGTATAATGGAATGCCATGAGAGATTTGAACACTTGCTCAAGTGTTCTGGGGAATATCCAGATGTTTGATTGTTTGAAGCTTCAAGGATGACAGAAGCGTGGTGGAAAAGAACTATATTGGTAGATTGAAAGCATGTTGGTGAGTTAAGTGTGTTTAGATTCAGTGATGACTTGTGGTGTTACATTTTGGGTATCTTCTACGTTGTCTCTTGTACCTGGGGTATGTCACTGAATACATCATGTCTTCCCAAAAACTTCTGGTATATTCCCTCCAAGAAATCTTCCAAACAAACTCCCCACGTGAGCTTCAAGGTCAAAATGGACACCAAACCCCAGCAACCACCCAACAAGCTTCGAAGGTCACCCTGCCTAACTCCTAAAGATCGCAGTCTCAGCCTTGTGTTCGCCATTTTTTGTAATCCAAGTGATATGACACAAACCAGCCCAGATACGTACCCTCTCTAAAACTAACAAGTTCGCACCCTCAAAATAGGCAAAATCCCAAAAGGAAAATCTCATCTCCCAACCATCCATGGCTTCAAGGGTTCCGAACATGTTTGTTTCAGGGAGGGGCAATATACAGCACGACAAGATTCACCGATGAACCGTTAGCATTGCATTTGAATTTTTGGTTGACATTGGAGCCTGTTGGAGGGGGGAGGAATCCCTTCAATTTTTTGAAATCCGTCAATTTACGGGGATTTCTTTATGGGCTTTATATATGGGGCATTTAGATATAGTTGGGTATTATATATATATATATACACACCAGGATCTTCTTTTTAAGGATGTATATAAAATTTTCTGCCTTGCCTATTCCGGGGTTGTCTTTCTTTTTTTGGGGGGGTAAAAATCCAGGCACGAATTTTACCCCCGTAAACGGGGGGAAGATCCAGGATCCTAGGATCCCTAGATGATCCCTAGATGTGCCGCAGATGGCTCCGTATTTGGTGGGCTTTGTGTTGTTCATTGCTGTCTTCGTGGCGGGCATCCTGATGTGGTCGGAGGGCCTCGGGGTTGTTTTCGGTGTGAAGAAAGGTGGCTGAAATCCGGGAGCAACTCACCAGTTGAGGTTGGTAGTTTATCTCATTGTGTACAGGGTTTTATACATCCCAAGTGGAGCAGGAAGGAAGTCTTTCATCAAGTAGTATCACAAGCAGGAGTAGCAACAACAACAACAACAACAGCAGGAACTTCAGGAACAACCACGGCCTCTGAGCCGTTTTGGTCATTGCAATTATGCTACTTTGTGTTTTACAATTGGAGTTTCTCAACTGTAAATATTGCACCTTTTGTTAGGACCACCTCAGCGCACGACCTGTCAAATGCCTCCATTGTTGCCTTTTGCAAGGGATATTTATTCATTTTGTTTCGCAATGCTAGTGCCTGCCTGTTTGCAAACAGCCATTATTCAGGATCCCGATGAACGAACCAGAATGTCACAAGGATTTTGAACATGACTCCATCCACAATTTGTACTTTGGATGATCAGGAAAGTTTGCAATCAGCGTTTAGTAAGTGACTTCTGTCCACCCACTTACTCACTTACCATGAGAGTTGCATTGGAGCGACAGTTTACCCACAGATACTCAGCATGTTCATTCTCTCAGCAAAACTCGGGGTTGCTGACAGCCTATATCATGCATCTACAGTATTGCATTCATGTTGGTCACTTGTAACTTATGAATAATGCTAACAAAACGGTATGCGCTTGGATTCCATACAAACAAGTGCTTCAACTGCCAGTCCTGTACCTCTGGTTCCCATACATCATTCATTTAATGTAGCATTGACCCCCCCCCGGTAAAGGTAACACAGGGTGCACTGTGTTGCTATATTAATTGACTTTCTATGATTGATTCTAGGTGGTGGTAACTCAAATATGTTTCATGTTCACCCCTATTTGGGGAAGATTCTTCCACCCAATTTGACTTGCGCATATTCTTCAGATGGGTTGGTTCAACCAACTAGGATTTGTTTGGGGGATTCAACCAGCATGTCTCCCCTTACATTGGTCCTATCAAGGTGGCATCCACATATCGACTTTCACCGTGCTCCTGCAAGCAAGCGAGATCTGGAGAAAGAAGAGGTTGGGACCGTTGGGAAAAAATCGAACGGGGTGAGAGAAATTTTGGGTGACGCGAGAAATAAATGGTCATCAGGTGGGCCCCCTACCATACAGTTATAAGTTATAAATGTTATAAATGGGAATAACCCCAGTTACCCACAAACCCTTTCGGCCATTTATAGGGGTCCCATGTCACTCCATTTAGGTGACGGGGCCCAGCTTGTATGCCTTGTGATGCCAGTCACCCCAGCCCAGGATGCCATGGTCCCCCCCAAATATTACATGTTTTTTGCTTAGGAATGCTCAAGCTGCAATTTGCGCTGGAAAACTGAGGGGAAGATGGGCATCCCCAGGGTATGATGTGGTATAAAGTTAGTACAGTTAGTACCCTTACACTCCCTGAAACTAATAGTTAGTTTCACCGTAGCCACAGCACTTTCTTTTCTCAAAACTGGCATCCTCGGAGGAACATCACATCCCTACATCCTAATAGCTCAAGTCTTCCATGACAGGGTGGGGAGCTATCTATGGATGAAGGTTTTTTTTTTACAGCACTTGTATCACCTCAAAACTGATGATTTTTGGAACTGTCAACCTTTGGAAGTGACATCACTGGAAAGTTCCAATTCATTTTGTATATCCCATGTCCCCGGACTATGCGTTTCGGAAGTGATTGGACACCCCAATCATTCTCTGACAATATGACTGGATGCCTGGGGAAATTTCTTGCAACATCTTCTTTTAGACGGTGCTTTGAAGAGAGAGTGTGGAACTGAGGTTATACAGGAATCCCCCAAGGATAAGAAAGCGATGATTGGAGTTACGGACCAACAACATGGTTGCATGTTGTTGTCGCTACTTACATTTGGTCAAATTATAGCGACCTCACACGACCTCGCCCCAAATGGTAGTTCAGTAAGGGAAATCCCCTTATTTCAGGGAATCCTAGGTTGGTGAAATATTATAATTTGGCCAGTTACATACTACCACCAGCCTAGACTCCAAACTTTTCAATAGAAGTTTCTTTGGGAAACGAACTGGAATTTGGAAGACTCACAAGTTGTTGGTACTACCGTGGCTGGAAGAAATCCCAAACAACAACCCTGGCATGGTGCTAAAACCCCCTGCAAAGAATGGTATATCGGCATATCTAACCATATCAATTGATGTTTTTTCGGAATTGTGGTCCATCAACTGCATTTTTTTGGGGTGGCAATGCGAGTATGCAAACCCTTTTTGGTTCCAACAAATCCCTCAAGTGGGTTGCACTTGATCTATTTTGGTCTTATGATTTACATTCACTATGCATCTTGGCGATTATCTTTGCGATCGTCCCCTTATACCCTTATAACCAGCCCCTGCTTTAAAAAAATGGGTGGGTAACAACAGTTCAACCTATTTAACAGTTACACTCCGGTACACTACCATAGCAATGTAAAATGGACCCTTTGAAGATATATTTCCTATTGAAATTGGGGATATTCCATTGCTATGTTAGTTTACCAGAGGGTAGTTGGTGACCTAAGTTTCGGCCCCTTTTTTTCAGCATTTTTTGAAACAAATCCTGCATGGCAAAGGTACTGGCGAACCTGCGAAATCACACGATTTTGCATGTGGGTGGCCTGTTGGGGTTCCTCAGTGGGATGGTGAAGTAGTTGGACCCCCCTGATTTTCCGTTGGTTGCGTTTGGTTTTTGGGGGGATGAAATACTATCCCACTTATATTTGAGGGATTATTTAATAAGCCATTATATTTATAAGGATTCCTATGAACCTGAACCAATCAGGATTTCATGGTTCAATGTCAGCCCTGAGGGTTTTCTTGAAGTTTGCTCACATCACAATATCTATCAGGTTTGTGTTATCATATCTTCCTTTGGGCATCCCCTCCGTAAGAAGCCAATCACTTGCCAGCAGAAAAGTAGAAGACAAAAGAAGTAGACCACTATGAAATTTCTTCCTAATTTCGGCAAGTTTCTGCAACAGAACATAACAGAGAACATGGATTTGGATATAATCTCTAGCTGTGCATACATACCATCACTTGATCAGAACCAGGACGGTTAAAGCAATGTCTTAAAAAAGAATAAACGGAAAATTGCTGTATCAAATAGGTACTCGCCAGATTTCAGCACAGTATCATGTGCATTGGGACTGACATGATGTAATCGATGTCCAATTCCAATCATTGGAATGGGATTCTCAACAAAGCCTCAAGGTGCTACGATTGATGGAAGAAATCCTGATACAATCCTGTAAAGAAAAAATCCTGTGAAACAATGGGGGTTGAGAAACTGCCATTTATCTCCACGGTTGTTTTTTTTCCGGAAATTTCCGAAGCATCACCAGAGTTTACCCTCCCCGGTAGACCCAAACATAGCCATGGAAGATTTACGCCCGCGGAAGTGAAAAATGGATGGGACTGGAAGACGACGTTCTCAGCCTTTCGACGGGGTGGCTCCCGGGGTAATTTTTCAAAGGGACGGAGCTCTTAAACTACGACCTGGTCGTAATACCCCCCAGAAAATTAACATGGAACCTGAAAATCACCCCTTTGGAAAGGAAAATCATCTTCAAACCCGACATTTTTAGGTTCCATGTTTGTTTTCGGGGGTGTACCCATTTTTGGTGAAAAATGGTATTTAATACCGCCAATTTTACCATTAAAAAAATTTGCAGGGATTCCAACTTGCAAGAACTTCAGGTACCTAAAATGGAGGAATCCTGTACCTTATTTCAGGTTATTTTAGGGATGGGTGTTCCCTTACATAAGCTTTACATACAGCTTATATGGGTGAGGATTCCTCCATTTTAGGTACCTGAAATTTATGTTCGTGTATCGGAGGAGTATCCTTCTCCAAACAAGGCATCCATCCCTGCAGAACTCGTCTTCAGGCATCGCAGTGGCTTGACTTTGCTCTCGGAGCTCTTGATACAACATCCCGACGTGGTACCTTTGAAAAAAAAACAACAAAAGTTGGTGGCCTGGCAATCCTATACTGGTTGGTGGTTTCAAAGATTTTGTTATTTTCACCCCTACCTGGGGAAGATTCCCAATTTGGACTAATATTTTTCAAAGGGGTTGAAACCACCAACTAGTATGATACAACCAACAACTGAAAATTGATGTGCCCCAAACCATTGCACAAACCATTCAAATTGATGTGCCAACAATGAAAATTACTGGCATACCAAAAAAAACATGTTGGAAAGATAAGGGAGGATGACGATGATCAAGAAAATGACCAACTTCATCATGTTGCCAGGATTTTTTAGTTTTAGACATATATAGTGTCATGTTGAAATGCTTTTGTGGTAGATTTTCCCTTGGGTGAAATGGTTCTACATTGATGGGGACCCCAAAAAATGAGTTATAAACACACTTACGTTGAACTGGAAGAGTACCTTGTGTTAAATTTCAGATAGGAATTTCAATTGTAGATCTTCTAACTACTCACTTTTGATGGACAAAATTCTATGCACCAGTCCATATATGCAGCAAATGCACGGACGAAGTGAGCACTTTGAATCGTGGCAACTGGTGTTGTGATATTTTTTGCATCAGGTTTCTTTGGAGTAGCAAAAAAGGGCCAGGGCAGATGGTCAATCCAGGCCAATGTCATTCACATCGAGAACAAAAAGTGGACTTTGGTGGAGCCTAGTGTTCCAGCTGCGCCTGGGGTATTTGCTCCATATCCCACTTTTGATATCCGCAGAAATATGAATCGGCCCAGCTGTACTGCAGTGCAGGAAGAGAGAAGGGATGAGGAGGAGGTCATCCTGTATGGATGCAGCAGAGGAACATCGAAAACTTCTATGCTTCTGCAGGAGTTGGAAAAAGTGAGATTCCACCCTCTTATGGAAAGCAGAGCTACATTTCTCTTCGAAACTCCCATGAAGAGTGTCTGGACCGATCCAATTGGGACAAGAAGCACAATGAAGATGTCTATGGCCGTGATTTACTCTTCTACCGGATGAGGATTCCGAAGCACGGCTACAAGTGGATGTACCAGCAAAAATACTTCAAAGAGCTGGGCAAAAGTGACAGTGGGAAGCAATGGGTTCCTGCATGTCTATTTATGATGACCTGTTTATCTAAAGATAAGACTTCCGAATGCCTGAAAAAGATTTCTGGTGCTGAAAAGCATGTATAGCTTTGCATTGAATATGTTAGACTTTGTGACGCAGAATATGAAGACGTAAGCCCGTAAACTCCCCTTGTGTTTACTACTTAGTACTTAGTGGATGGTGGAGCATCTCAAATTGATGTGTTTCAAAACCCAAAGCATCTTTCATAACATCTACCTCCTGTTGTGAGTGCAACGCAACGGTTTCCCATATGAATATTTACCTACATGAACAGTTGATTGGTATGGTAAATGTAGGTAGACATACCATACATGGACCCTCTGGGTTTTAAAGTCACCCCAAATTGTGTTTTATACACAAACCGCCCTTAGGAGGGCATCCTCCTTACCTTATTTTCAGGGACTTAAACAAAAACCTTGCGGCTCTATGGAGTCGCTGCATGTATTGGCTTGGGGGAGTGATGCTCTATGTATAAGAAAGGAATGTTGAATATGACTATATAGTCAAAGATACTGAAAAAAACATCCCCGGAAAGCTAACATGACAATGGAACATCACCATTTTTGATAAGATATGCATCTTCTAAACGGTGGGTTTGTCCGTTGTCATTTGTTGAAAAGTTTTCTGGGATGTAGATTTTGATGATTAGATACCACCATCCAAAAAAGACCGGAAGGCCTTAAAGCAACAGGGCCTCACATTGCAGCCAACCCATTCGGAGAATCCTGGGACTGTTTGTTTGTTTGGTGCAAGTAGTTGTAGTTCACGATGGGGGGAAAACCCAGGGACTTGGCCCCCCAAAAAATGGGGTGCAACATATCAGCATGCGTCGGTCAAAGTTGTAGGCGCATCAGACTTAGGAAATGAGAAAAGGAAGTGTGTGGAACAAATACTCAAGAGCTGTTTGTGTATATAATGCATCATATTACATACATATTCTTTTAGTGAAAGACCATTAAACAAATAGTCTCCTGGAGTTGTTGATTACAATTCCTTCCTTAAAAAAAATGTCTTTTCAGCAAAACCATTGAACTTAATTGTTTTTTTACTTCCAGGGTATGTTTATATATATATATACATACATCATATATATCCCTACGGTGGAAACAACATGTTGTTGTTGTTGTTGTTGTTGTTGTTGTTGTTGTTGTTGTTGTTGTTGTTGTCCTCCATTTTTGTTGAGGCTGGCATGAGGCACCAAGAAGGGGCAGACAAACGCAAGGTGAGGGCCCCGCCATGGGGTGAAGCTGCAGAAAAAACCTGTTTTTTAGAGATGCAAAATGGATGAAAATGGGGAGATTAACATGGAACCTTTTTGAATACACCCCTAAAAGAAGGAGATTCCTTTTGGAAACCATCATTTTCAGGTTCTATGTTAAACTTCGGGGGTGTACCCTCCCTGAAACTAACATATCTAAGATTTTCGCACCAAAAATGGATGGTGTCGAAGACGACGATTGTTTCCTTCCTTTTGGGGCAATTTGGGCTTATTTTCAGGGGCTTTGAATGAGAAACTTTTGGGGTTTTATTTTAGAGATGAAAAGGCGAAAGGACCGTCGACATCCAGTCGTACTGTTGATGGTTCAGAAATCCTGCTCATATCCTGCACCACCTGACATATGTATAAAGCCCTGTAAACAATGGGATAAACTATAGGATTTGTCCGGTTGTTACCATGTTTGCGAAAGCAAAAGTGTCAGTCTGCAACCACCGCAATCGGGAAGCGTCTGGTAGTCACAGGGATGCTGTCAGACGAGATGTTGAGTTTGAGCTGGTGGATCAACCAGCTGAGTTGGAAGGTGATGAGGGTTTAGTTAGTGCGAATCGAAGGACTGGTTCGCATCATTCCACGTGATTTTTCTTCCAAGAGATGACCAGCCAAAACAGGTTGGTGAGCCGAAAGGCCGCCAAGGCCATGCCTCGAAACGCCGGCGATTCGATATGGGTTTTGGGCCATCGCATTTGTGAGATGAGTTTTTCCTAAGCAGCAAGCTGTTGTTGAATATGATTCTGAAGAATGGACCTTATGTTTCAATTGGATCTGACTCCAAGTTGGTTTTGCATTTTCCAATAGCAGAGGCCCGGTCCACGGATCCGCAACGAACGTGGAGCTGTTGCCAGGAACAATCGGAGAGTTCGCCGGATTTCTGAACTGTGTGATTATGATGAGGTCAGCAGGATGGTGAACAATAGGTACTTCAGCAAGAAGACAGTCCAGGAGGTCCAACGCTCATCAACTAGTACCTTGTGAGGTTCGGTCAATTTTTTTCACGTATATCTTGAGGGTCTATTGGCTGGGTGTTTGTTTGCCTCATGAGCTTGCCATGGTGGGCCCCGGATCGTTGGCTACTACTTAGACCAGACCACTGAGGGGTTTCACCTTTGGGCCCCAACAAACTTGGATTTGCTTGTTTAAGGTGATTTTTGTAGAAAACCTGTTAAATACCAAGGTAAACAGTTTCCATAACAATTGTTCACCACCTACAAGAATGTGATTTGGAAGGAAACAAGATGGACTGGTCGTGACGAGGATGGAAGGTTGAGATGGAAACTTCCTGCAGGAGATGCCTGGATGACTCCAACATACTACCTGGTAGATGTAGAGATATGTCAGTGATGTGATGGCATTTTCACTCTTTTTCTAGGTGGTGGCAACTCAAGATGTTTTTATTTTCAACCCTATTTGGGGAAGACTTCCAATTTGACGAATATTTTTCAAGGGGGTTGAAACCACCAACTAGTTTTTTTTCCTTGACCCAGATGTTGTTTCCACCAAGGGTACATTGAGATACATCGTTGTGTGTCGATGTTTGAAAAAGCTCGCAACTGCCAGACACATTGGGTGAGTGATGTTGCCAATGATGGTGGGGAAGCCTTCAGACGTTGGCGGGTTGGAGGGGGTGCTAGAATGTGTCATCTCAACAGAGTGGTTTTTGAAATGGATATTATTGGTAGAGGTACTGTATTTGACATGTGGGTACCATAGAAATCAACCATTCATGTAGGTAAATATGCCAGTCCTATGGATCAGTCATTGCTTATAGGCTATGGTTGCCGTTTCTCTTACAAGCCGTCCCTGAAGGAATCGATCCAGTGAGACTTTAGGAAGTGTCCGAAGTGTCCAATTGAAAAAACACAACTCTGAGATGGACTAGCTGGTGCAATTGGGAGGTTTGTATAGGTTTGTTGTGTTACCCTCCCTGAAACTAACATGGCCCCTGAAAATAGACCCCTGGAAAAGGAGATTCCTATTGGAAACCACCATTTTCAGGTGCTATGTTAGGTTCAGGGAGGGTATTTGTTTCAGTGTACAAGGGAAGCCCACATGAAGTCTATGACAGACATTTGAGTTCAATTCTGTTGCGATCCTTGACCAACGAGTTGGTCGGGTCCATTCATCATGGAAATCTCGAGCTACTGCTGATCGAAGAAATCCTGCACCTGTTAAGTTATGTATGAAACCCCTTATGAAACGTGGGATATTCTCCATATCATGAGATATCATGAGTGCCACTAGGTTCTTCACCACAGCTTAGTGCTGAAAACCATGAAAAAAAACTGCTCATTAAATCCCCAAGTTCCAGATTCTGGTTGAGGTGGTGGAAACATTCAGGCTCCACATCTCCAACAAAAACCCCATTCGACTCGTGGCTTTCCGAAAAGATCTTTTCACCTAGCAATTCTTTGTGACCTTTTTGGGATGGTTGAGTGACCCTGAAAGGGGTTAAGTGATCTCCAACCAGGGGATAAAAAGGTCACTTTGAATCACCTGGCAACCAATCTTATTCGCAACTTCAAATGGAGTTTTTTTCCATTTGAAATGGTTTTTTTCCATTCTGTTTTTTGTTGATTGAAATATACTGATATGAAGGTGCAGTATCAAACATCATTCCCCATGTTAAGAATCATTGTGCATTCTGTTGATCATATTTTCTGATCGAACATCCATCATGTATCATCAATCATTTTTTTCCATTTGAAAAGGTTTCGTTTTTGAAAAACAACAAAACCGCTTATAGTCACCAACTATCTCCAGATCGAATCGATGAAGCGGATTTGTCAATTGAGGTTGTTACCTCCAAACCGTGATTCCCAATTTTGGCACAGATCATCGACAGTTTATGCTTTGGACAGAAGGGAAGTGATACTGTTGATGGTTCAGAAATCCGGCTTTCACCAGTTGAGGTTGGTAGTTTATCCCATTATTTACAGGGTTTAGTATATCCCAGGTGGTGCAGGATTTCTTCCATCAACAGTAGGGTGTTTGGGTGGTGGTTTCAAGTGTATTTCTTTTAGATACGATATCATAAATCATAATGATACTATAGATATACCATAAGAATATTTATATTTATAGGATTAAATATATGTATATATATTATAGTCGCACAGGTAAGTATACAACATAATAGATGATAATCAACTAAATGTAAGGTAAATATACAGATATATAAGATATATACATGATATGTCTGTTTGTGGTGTTTTGTTTCAACGTTTGGGGTATTTTCCACCCCGATCCTCACCTTTGCTACTGACATCCTGCTGGTTTGGGGGGTAGATCCAACTGACATCTTGAACCAGATGGGTTGGTGAACCAACCGCCACCTACGCTCCAGTAAACTAACATAGCGATGGAAAATCCACCATTTGAAGATGTATTCCCTATTGGATAAGGTGGATTTCCATTGCCATGTTAGTTTACTGGAGGGTAGTTTTCTTGATGGGGTTTGATGGTGTTTCGGGTGAAATTTGTGCGAAAATGCTAAAAAGCAGCGAGCAGGGCTACAAAGTGACATGCACGGAATGGTGTCAAACTTTACGGGAGGAATCTCAGCATGCGTGAACTCCAAGTTGGATGATGTGTTCATATAGTGTCTTTTATAGTGACTTTGATGTTTGATGTTTGTTTGGCAAAACATTGTGATTCAAAGACCAAGATGGAAGTATTTTCATATTGTAGTTTCAGATGACCTTTGTGTCTTTATAATCTAAGAATCGTCATTGCGTTTGGACCTGGGAATAGGCAACTGGAAAAATGGAATCATGCTGATGAACTTATGTGTAACGGTCTTTTGAAGAGGTACCCGGGACCCTGAAATTAACATGTTCGCACCTGAAGATGGATGGTTGGAAGACGAGTTCGTTTCCTTCCTTTTGGGGGGCAAAAGGCCAATCTTTCAGAGGCAAAAGACGTTAGTTTCATGGGAGGGTAAAAGATACTTGGATGTGGAAGAGCAAACGGTTAGCAAATCCTAATATACCCCATTTATGGGTAGGTTATGACCCACTGATCCTAACCTTTTACTAACTTCCTGGAACATCCAAGTACCCCTGTTCAAGCTCCTGATGTTTGGGTTTGGGAGTTAGTCGATTGGATCAAGCATCAAATTACTCAGGGAACAGACTCAACAGATATATTCATTGCTGTTTTGAAGGACTAGCCACCGTCAAAGTTGTTGAAACATATTTGGAATACATGGAAAGATACTGGGTGGTGGTTTCAACAGTTTTTGATGTTCACCCCTACTTGGGGAAGATTCACATGTTGACTAATATTTTTCAACTGGGTTGGTTCAACCACCAACTAGGATAGATCTTTTTGCTGGTTGCTGATGACTTGACTCGATTGATGCATAGATTCATGACATGTTTGCTTGATTTTCTATTCATTCATCTTTGCATATACAGTATATATAATATACCTGGACCTTCCAATGGGGCCAAAAGGTTCTTAATGGGTGTCAATTTACCATCCCTCAGGGTGTAATTTTCACCCCTTGGAAAGTGCTGGTGTCTACGCATTTTAATTGCATGGTTC
The DNA here is from genome assembly GCA_000507305.1 of Breviolum minutum Mf 1.05b.01. Classification (NCBI taxonomy): domain Eukaryota; class Dinophyceae; order Suessiales; family Symbiodiniaceae; genus Breviolum; species Breviolum minutum. Next base: position 48,470 of record DF239984.1, read on the forward strand.
TTTATTCCTTGTTGCTGCATGTGTTTTTTCATTTGAAGCTTCCTTGGTGGATGGATGGATTAGGTTCAATTGATTGGCGTCTTTCCGAGTTTGCGCAAGTGAAGGATCATGATAAAGTTGGAACCAGACAAACCTGGATTCTACATAAACATATGTAGGATGTGGTCGAAACATCCATTGGTTTCCATATAGGGAATGATCATCCAACGTGAAAGTAGGGGGTTATATACCCATTAGAAGGATTCCCTATTAAAGTTGGGATGCCCATCCCTGATAATGAGCTTCAACTTTGGTACATATATTGAATATACAGATGTAAGTAGCACTATATATATATATATATAGAGATTTACAGATCTTCTGCTTTTGTATATAACACGATTTACACATTTATTTCAGGACGTATACATACTAGAGCCCATTGTAAAATCTCCCTTCATGATTTTGCACCATGAAGTCGTAGACTTGTGTAAATGTTCCAAAGGTTGGTACCTCATGGTACCTCATCGCCACGGGTGCGACCGGAAGGAAGTCGATCAGCAAATTCGCCAAGCGAATTCTGCCAGAGTCTATCGTGGACCCTTGGTTTGTTGTGTTTTTTCTTTTGTTGGGGGGGACGCTTGGCGAAGTAAAAAGCCCCTAAGATTTCACATGCATTACCCAAAAGTGCCTACCATGAACATTTAGAACTTTATGCACCTTTCTCCAAATTGTCATTTGTTTACGTATAGGGGGTGATCCTTCTTCGACTAAATATGTCATGTCAGCCTGCTGGTCAGAATTGTGTCCTGCCAGGGGTTTCGCACTCTATGTAATGTATGTATACACAATGTGTAAAACTTGCAGGCTAAGCAACTGACACTGGTTCGAGTTGCAGAAAAGAAAGAAAACATAAAAGGCTGCGAAACGCGAACCTGCGAACAAGAATTTGATCAGGAACAATGTGGTGACGCTTTTGGGGGTAACGTGGAGTCAGCATGTTTTATCTTGGAAAATCGAAAAGAGGGCGGCAAGTTCGCCGAGCGTTTTGGCTCTGCAGCGGGTGGTGACAGGTGAGGGGAAAGGTCGCATCGCAAGCGCAGCACAGAGCCAACGGCGGCGGCCCGTAACAGACGAACAGCCCCCCCAAGCACGCCTTTGTCTCAGGCGGTCACGCCTCCCAGACAGGCCGAGGGCTCCAACTCAGTCAGTTGAAGAATGTAACTGCAGACACGTCAGAGTGAGAAATTTCAATAAGATGCGTCAGAACGGGGAAAAAAGTAGATTAAGAAAAGTTTTCCACCCGACAGGGTGGGTTTTGCAGGTGAAAGCCAGACAGTCACGTGGAGCAAGAGTTGTTTGTTTGACACTAGTTTCCAACGGGTTCTGTGCTTTTGTGGGCCGTTTTGCAACTCAAGAGGACCGGCGAGGGAAATTAACTGCTTTGCGTTGTACGGCACTCAGAACAGGACCCTTGACGCTTTCCTCACTGACGCAGCCTGTACTTGAGGCGTTGGCAGGCGTCAACTCCAAGCCCAGTGCAGTTTGAATTTCAGTTAGTTTCAAACAGCAGAGACGCAGCATCAGAACAAGTCGTGTGGAGCATCAAAAGAGCAAACGAAAAGGCCAAAAAAGTAGATTAAGAAAATGTGTCCACCCTACGGGGTGGTTTTTTCAAGTAAAGGTTGTTTGATTTTATGTGAGTTGTCTTCTCCCCCTCCTCCTGCTCCTCGTCCTCCTCGTCCCCAACCGCGATTATGTGAGCTCAGTGTTCCTTGCCGGACCTCAACCGCGATCATGTGAGCTCAGTGTTCCTTGCCGGACTCCAACCGCGATCCTGTGAGTTCAGTGTTCCGTGCCGGGCCCGTTTCGCATAGCTGTGATTTGGCAATCGAAACCTGTCGAAGCTATGGTGGCCCCTGACTTGCCAAGGGCCTACTCCATGGTGGCCAGGCACTGCCAGAATGCTGGCCTGAGTGCACGCCACATGATTGCACGGCTTTTGTTGGGCCAGTACATTGTCAGATTTGTCAGGCCAGCAGCAGTCCGGCACTTGGCGGAACTGATCCTTCAGCGGCAACTGGTACCCAACAGGGAAGCAGTGAAGCAAGCTGTGGAACTCCTGGTGCGTGACTTGCTCAATCCTCGTCCCCAACTGCGATGATGTGAGCTCAGCGTTCCTTGCCGGACCTCAACCGCGATCATGTGAGCTCAGTGCTCACTGCACGCAACTTGGGTGCTGGATTGTGCCTTGCATGAAAACAATTATGATGCAAGCTAGGTCATGTCATCTCTCATTGTTTAGCCTTAGCAGTCACTTTGCTGATGCTTGGATTCGACGCAGACGGGAACGAGAACGATGGGCTGTAGCAAAAGCTGGGACCTGAAACAAGTTCAGGTTCCGTAGCATTGTTGCTCGTGATCTTTGCGTAGCATGTGGGTTCGTGGGCTACTCGGAGGCAGGGGGTTGGCAATGGAATTCGAAGAAGGCACGGAGCGGCCGAAAAATTGGTTGGGGAAAGGTTGTACTTGAACAACTGAAGCATACGTAGTGCAAAAAGATGAAGCAACAGGAACGAGAGATCTAATGCATGCAAAGATCGGAAGAGTAAATATTTAAGAACCTTCAAGGTGGCATGATTATAGTGCCAGAGATTGCAGGGTGGTACCGCACTGGATGTTTGCGCGGAGTTGCAATTGGTGTAATGCTGAAGGCTCATTGCTGAAGAAGGGGGCGCGGTGGCTGTGGCGGCTTGCGGTGCAGCTCCCGCACATGGTGGACTTGCTGGCAAAGCGCACGACGACGGAAGAATATCTAGATGTCAGACAGAACATCAGAAGATATGTCAGAAAGAATGTCAGGAGATATGTCAGAAACAATGGCAGCAGATATGTCAGACAGAATGTCAAATCAGGTATGTCAGACAGAATGTCAGTCAGGAGATATGTCAGAAGAGATGTCAGAGAGAATGCCAGAACATGACAGAAAGAATGCCAGAATGAATGAGAATGTCAGGCAGAATGTCAGAAGATATGCCAGAAAGAATGTCAGAAGATATGTCAGAAAGAATGTCAGAAGATACGTGAATGAGGGTCTATGCCATGGTCCTGGCTGTCATCCATTCCATGGGATCGGCACATGTTTCGGATGAGCGTGAGCGCTAAAGAACGCATGGCACATGTGTGGAGACAGTGCCAAGTCACAAGTCTGCAGTCCAATAATTGACAATTTCTCATGTCATAGAAATAGATAACAACCCTCGCCTGACAACCCCCACCCGACATGTCATGGTGGGGATCACTCGAAGTAAAGTTTATTTTTGCGTTTTTTCCGGTACTTAGCGTTTAGTTGCCTTTCTCGCGCCGTCGGGCTTTTCAACATCTTTTTTTTTTTTTTTTTTGGCCTTGGCGGGCGTTTGTCATGTTTTTGTGATGTTTCTTGTTTTCTGTTTTGTTGATAGGGTCTTCAAATTCCAAGAACCAAGAGGAATTGACGGGGTCATTGCCTTTTTGTTGTTGTTGTTGTTGTTGTTGTTGTTGGTGTTGTTGTTGTTGTTGTAGTCGTTGTTGATGTTGCTGTAGTAGTAGTAGTAGTAGTAGTAGTAGTAGTAGTAGTAGTAGTACTAGTAGTAGTAGTAGTAGTAGTAGTAGTAGTAGTAGTAGTACTAGTAGTAGTAGTAGTAGTAGTAGTAGTAGTACTAGTAGTAGTAGTAGTAGTAGTACTAGTAGTATATACGTAGTAGTAGTAGTAGTAGTAGTAGTAGTAGTACTAGTAGTAGTAGTAGTAGTAGTAGTAGTAGTACTAGTAGTAGTAGTAGTAGTAGTACTAGTAGTACTAGTACTAGTAGTAGTAGTAGTAGTAGTTGTTGTTGTTGTTGCTGCTGCTGCTGCTGCTGTTGTTGTGGTTTTTGCCATGATTGATGTGGTAAGTGTGGTTGTTGCAATGGTTGCGCAAGTCTCCATTTGCCAATTTTGCACCAAACAACGCATGTTGTTTATTTCATTTTTGTAATTCGCGCCACGAATCTTTACATTGATTTCCTCATCCCTGCCAGAGAAACAAGGGGCTGTTGATTATTTCATGGAAAGAGTCACATCCGTTGGCATTATAATACGTAGCACATGTTGAAATCACGCTATACTTCCAAGTGGTCCTAATGGTGATTCATACTGCTTTGCCCGATTCCCCACAGAGATGTCAAAGGAATGTGGTCATTTCGCGTTCTGTTTTTTCCTTGGGATGGATGTCATCAGTGAAATCTGAAGTGTTCAATTCCTGTCATAGAGTGACCAGAAGTTTCTCATTGTAATTTGTTTTTTCAAAATCGACCAAGCTTTGATGAATTTCAAATCCCATAGGATCCATTTGGTACGGCATTTTGTTACCTCATGTATATGGTTGTGTCCATAGTACCTACATTCGGTTGATCTTGTACAGTAAATGTAGGTAGATATATCATCCATACATGCCATGGGTATGTAGCTGAAAGACACGAGAACCTCATGAATCAAAATTTGATGAAGCAAACCCAGGGGGGATGATTAGGGGTTTTTTCCTCATGGTGGTTGTTCCAATCTTGTTCCAAAAACACCATTTGCTTGGATGTTGAACAGGAAGATGATACACCCCGGAAACTTAAGGAATGATTGGCTGGAAAAAACACCATGAATGAGGATGGAAATGGTAATTTTTCATTGCCATGTTAGTTTTCAGATTTCATGGGTGCAATGTCCCCTACGATCTACATAATATTTGTTTGACCCGGGTTAAGGCAGGCTTTATTGCGATGTTTCCTGATCTTCCTCAGCCTTTTATATCAGAGTTTTTGAAACAATTCTAGAGATATTTGGAGTTTGGGGAGTTTTGTTTCATTTTTTTCAGGAATTGTCAGGTTTTGCTATACATAGATATTAAATCAAATATATATATATATATAATATATATATTTCCGTTCCGTTTTTTGACGGTGAACACATCGCCAGCGTTTCAGGGTTTTTGACAATAAACATGATGGATTTGTTGTTATCCACCGAAGTGTTTTGGTGATGTTTCATTTGTCTTAGCAACTTATAGCGACCAGTTCCCGCCGGTTGGTCACCTCAAATGGTGGGAATCCCTCCCCCAAAATGCCCTAAACATTCAGAGTTAGGAATTAGTGAAGAATTTGCCCAGGTATAAACTGTTTGTTATTTACCTATTTTTAATGTTATTTACCAGGAAAGATTGGGGCCTCCCCATTTGTTGCAAGTTTTTCGTGTGGTTTGATTTTTTTTCCATGCACCTGAGTTTTTGTTCAGGAAAAATTTCCGTGGATGAAGATGTTACTTGGCTGAAGGGGAAAAAACCTTGGAGTGGATGCTAGAAGGCGGGCCCCCCGGGACACCAGTTATATGTAGGGTCCCATAACTCCACTTATGGGTGAAATTTCACCCCAGTGAAAACCCTTTTTTTTTTCGGCCATTTATATAAAGGGTTTATAATTCCAGTTATAGCTGGTGATGGGGCCCAATTTGTAATAACTGTCACAACTGTCACTATTGATTGTTAGCTGGAGGTTTCAGTCTTTTGTTCATCTTCACCCCGAAACTATGGGCCCGAAATGATCCAATTTGACGAGCATATTTTTCAAATGGGTTGAAACCACCAACCAGTTTCAGATAGTGACTGGGTGACAACATATTCTTCCATGTTGTTCTTTAATGGGGTTGGTTCAACCACCAACTAGATTGAATATTGCTGAAAAAACTTCTAGATGATCGTGTCGCTGCTGTCATGAACCATGCTGTTCATGGTTGAAACATCTCAGCAAAGTTAGCCCTACACAAAGAAATCCCCATAAACTTCTATTACCCTCCAGGGAACTAACATATCCCAAAAAAATGGCATTTTGAAGATGATTTTCCTTTTCCCGTTTGGTGGGATATGTTAATTCCCTGGAGGGTAACCCCCTATAAACTCCCTATAAACCTCCCATAAACCAAGGGTTTTCTCGCAATTTTCCATTCATGACATTTTCTCCCAGGCGCCATGGAATTGGACGTTGGGCCTTGCATCCTGGGCACCTTGGGGGCAGTTGGGCAGGTTGACATGGGTTTTTTGGTCACAAAAGGAGCCTGAAACGGGCAATCCCTAATTTAGGGGTAGTACACTCCCGAAAATTAACATGGAACCCAAAAATTAGTGTTTTGTAGGTGTTTCTCCTTTTTGAAGGGGGTGTTTTCAGGTTCCATGTTTGTTTTTAGGGGTAGTATATCTGATTATCCCTCAAGTGTAAGGGGTTGGTTCTATCTTTTTATAATCCCTATATAACATGGGTAGTATCCTTACAACAGCTATCCTTTTGATGGCAACCAGAAATCCGGCGGCCGAAAACTAGCTGAGGTTATCACTTATCCCATTATTTACAAGGGTTATTAGCACCATTGCAGGTGGTGATTGCTGGATGTCTGAATCATATAACCTTTTAAAAGCTGGCTATTTCAAACCCATTTTTTTTTCCGCAAATAATTTGGGGTCAACTGGTCACTGCTCAATTCGTATTTTATATAGTGACATCTTTGGCGGGTTCATACCCTCCCTGAAAGTAACCAGCGAATTTAAGCCTGCAAAATCCATGGTTTTTGAGTCGATGAAGGGTTCCTTTTGTTTTTTTGTTTTGCCAAGAATTCAAAGCGAATCTTTTGGAGATGAAAACATATCTAGGTGGTGGTTTCAAATATTTTTACTTTCATCCATACCTGGGGAAGATTTCCAATTTGCCTTATATTTTTCAAATGGGTTGAAACCACCAACTAGTGATGTTTCCGACATGGCGCAACATGAATGTAATTGCTTCAACTGCCAGGGATCATCATTGCAGAATCCATGGAAGTTACCAGTCGATGCCAGCCGACTTGTGATATCCCCTGAAGGAATTAAAGAATCCGGATGCTTGTTTTGTTGGGGTTGGCTGTTTTTTCTACCGGACAGGCATTTATTTATGTTTTTTTTAATTTTTGTTGGTTGCTACGGATTCTGAATTGAGGATCCTGTATGAGTCTCTAATTTTTATGTTGGAAGTTCTGTGTTTGCGCTTTGATTTTTTGGCGAAACACACCATACACTCAGAACACAACTTGTATTTAAGTCATACATATGATTAGATACCCGGAGTTGACTTAAGAAAAATACCATAAAACAGCCGATTTGCACTCTTGGTTCACTTAGAGATACAAAGTGATCAAAGTGGGACACCTACCAGCTATAAACAAGGGTTATAACTCCATTCATAGGGGTTATAACTGTTATAAATCTTGTTACCCAATTCATAAGGCCATGTAAGTAGGTGTTCAAAAAACTCTACCAGCATCTTCCAAGGGGTTCTGTTTGGATCCAAGGGATGGTTAAGGGGGCACCCCAAACATCATCCATGACCCGCACCCTTTGGAAGATCCAGGTAGGTATATCTGGTATTCGGACCCTCTTGCGATATTACCTATCGGATGTACCGGAAAAAAATCCCCAAAAACAGCGTTAAAGGCACCACTTGGACGACACCTCACCGCTCATCGATACTCGAGCACAGGTGGTGTTTAGCCATTTAAAGCCATTTTGGGAGAGAAATTGGGTGGGATGCCCCGGACTAATTTAAAATGTTATTAAAAGATAAGTGATAAGTGTTGTGGTGCACTACAACATCTTTTTTGTCTCATTTTGGAAAAATATAAAAGTCCTGGTTGGTAAAGCATTATAGTTTACCTTTCTCATAATGCAATCAACATACACTAATATACGTACATACAATACTAGAATATGTATGTTATACACCTGTGGTTTCGACGGTCATTTTGCCACCTTTTTGGGAGCGAAAATGCCTCCGACTTAACTTGGAAGCGGATCTAACTTCGGGTGGTTTTCATGTTTTTACCAGAAGACTGGAAGGCTGCTGTTTGATGTCATTCTTGGAATCCATGAATCGCTGGATAGGCAACTGCAGTAACTGGCAATTGAATCTATATGGTTAACTTCTTGGGGCGCGTGTTGGAGAAATCCGTGACTAAGAAAGCATCTAGCTCCCCTGACAAATGTTGGATCTATCCAAAAGAATCAGTCTTCTTTGAGACATCCTGGAAAGTCCTACTTGGAGTTTGATTCTGGCGAAAAAAGGCTTCCTTTCCCATGTGATCATCTTAGTTGTTCCTTCCCCACCCAAAAGCGGTTGGGGAAGTACCATGACAATGGAAACTCACCAATTTTTACTAAGAGATACATCTTCAAATGGTTACTTTCTCCACTATCATTCCTTAGTTTTCAGGGTGTGTCAGTTTTCCCGGCACGAGAAAATTCCCCCACTTTTCTGACCAACCCGCTTTACGTGGGAACAGGTGCACCTCTTCAGCGAGTGGGCCTTGTTTTGGGACTTGTCTAAAAAGGTGCCAACTGACCGTCCTGAAAAAAGGGCCCCGTTTTGTCATTTAGGGGATCTGTGGGTTCTGTGGGCTATATTTGATAAATCATAACCGATTGCTTATAAAACAACCATCCCTATAAATCAACCCTTATATTGGGTCCTGGATCGATTTGAGGTTCGTGATCTGTGAAAACCCCAGGTTGTTTGGGTAGTTGTATTTGAGGATTTATATTACACAGTTATAGAGGGATCGTAGCAAACCATGAAATAAGGATCCCTATTGACAAACCAGGTTTTAATGGAAAGTAGGAGTTGTTTTCTTTATCTATGGACGGCATAGCCGTGGTGGTCTAAGTGGAGCTTACATCATACAGACGCTTGAATCCTGGATGACGAGTTTGGCGGTAGTACGTGCCGCATTACAATCATTACAGCGATCACCGTCTAGATGCTTTCCTCTGAGAGGATTTGGAGTGCTCGCAGACGACGTCCACATTCACGCCATTACATCTGAATTGCATATTTTCATTCCATGTCTAGTGGAAAGTTGTGAATTCTTGTCATATCCTTTGAAGGATAGCCACGTTGGCGTGGGAAGTTCAAGCAGTTTCAGATGGCTTGGTTACACTATTGTGGGTGGTCACTGTTATTTGGAGGAGCAGAAGCTACTGGCCATTCTTTCGGTGCCAGAACGTTATGTCAAAGACAACTAACATTCGGCACCAGGCTATGCGCGCAGTAGGTGTCTCCTACATCTGCCGCAATTACTACCCGCGCCTCGCAAGCTCATTGAGCATTTTGTTGCGCAGTTGGGGCTCGAAGCTCTTAGCAAAGAAGAGCTTGTAGAGTTGAAGAGGCAATCGGTCTCAGCGGTGCCTAACAATGGCGACTCGGACTAGCTCGATGTTTGGGAATCAGGCCGCCGCGCTCCGGACCCGAGCCGGTGGGACCAAGGGAAAGGTGGAAAGTTTTTTTTTTTCGTGGCTCAGATTCTCCCGAAGTCGTTATTTCCATGTATTTTTGTTCAGCTAATGTTTAATTGTTGGTTTGGGTTCGTGGTTTGGATTCTTTGGATCCCCCTTATGGAAGGGATTGTTACTTAAGGGTACCCGAAGATATAGAAGTTGAACAGATTTGTAGGAAATCAGTCAGATATCACCAGCCAGTAATGTGATCCCCCAAAGAAAATAAGGCCTTATTAAGGAGTGTATCTTTGAACCATCATCATGTTCTGGGCACATTATAGCGTTACCCGTCAATATGACAAGGGATGACGTTTCTCGGAGACCTCTGGACTTCCGAATGGCATGCGGCACATTATAGCGACCTCAGCTGAAGTAAGGGAATCCCCGCCCAAATGCCCGAAACATACAGGTGTTTGTCAATAATATAGCACCTTGAACCCCAATGACCTCTATTTTCGTAGGTCAACCTCCCAAAACAAGGCGTTTTCCAATCAAAACAAAAGTCATTTGGATTCTGTATTAGGTAAATATAGGCAAAATTGAACAGACTGGTTGAATAAATGTTGCTGGACAATCTGTACCACATGTTTGAAGAGTTGAGACTGCAAAAAAATAATGCAGGTAATCAAGTGGTGGAAACTCAAACATTTTTTATTTCTACCCTGGGTAAACGATCCAATTCGACGGTTGCCTATTTTTCAACTGGGTTGGTTCAACCAACAGCTAGGTAACTTTGTGAAGAAATTGGAATAAAAGTGGACCTCAACCCTTAGAAAGAAGGCCTTGGGATGTTTTGGGTAAGGTGATAGAAAAGAAAGGGTTCACAAAATTTGCAAGGACAAGTTCCTTGGGCCACTTCTTTTTGCTAAGCCCCATGTTGTTTTTGTAAGTGAAAAAATATGTTCATCAGGTGCTCCTGGAAAAATCACCTTCCAATGTGGTTTCTTGGGCTGAACGGCGAAAAAACTGAAGGGCTGTGGGTTGGTTGTGTTGTTGATATTGGGCGAAATGATCAGGAGGTGAATCAGAGAAATGGCAAGCTCCAGTGTGTTGTCAAATACGTCGACTCATGAAAATCCTGATGTTTTTTTCTTTGTTTAGTTGGTGATTTTTTACGGACCCATGGTACATCACCTGGTACATCACTATTGTTCACTAAACCCACCATTTGGGGAAGATTTTTGTCAAGTTGATGAGTACCGCCGGGATGTTGATGTCGTTTCCTGCAGGGCTACACAGGTGTTTTTTCCTCTGTGGGGGGTGTCCTAAAATGGTGGGTTTCCCCAACAACCATGGGTTTTCCTACTAAAAATCATCATTTTGTGTTTTTTGGGGGCACCACCATTTAAAGAAACACCCATATGGTACCCAAGGGGTTGACATGTAACAAGACTGTGATTTTGATTCGAATGATACCTGATACTCTGCAAATCCCCCTCTGCTAGTTGAAACTATTTATCTATCAATAGTTGATGTTCCATCTACTGGAACCAGCTAGACAGGTTGGTTGACTAGAAGGCTTTTATAGACATCCTATATATGAATATAGGGTGTTTCATTTTTACATATACCTGGAACCCCAAACAACCATTTATAAATGGATGTTTGGTGAAACAACCATGTTCTATAAACAGATTTTGAATCATACAATTGAAACAACCATTTATAAATGGTTGTTTGGGGTCCCAGGTATATATTTATATATACAACATTTTTGTGTACACTGCAAAACAATATCCAGCCAGCCATTTCATACGCATGTTGCCTCATCAAAGATAGGTGCACTGTGTTTGTGTGTGTGTGACAGTCTGAACGGCCAGCAAACGGAATTTGATGCATCATCATCATCATCATCATCATCATCATCATCATCATCGTCGTCAGCATCACTTGTATCATTATCATTATGACTAAATCATGTTCGCCATCATCACTATTTTTGTCATCATGGTATCCTTTCGCAGGGACCAAATCTGCTCTTGTTTGGCTTCCAACCGCACCGAACACCTACAAAGACTTGATCAGGAAATTGGAGCTTGACGAAATTTATATATGTACATATCATTATAGATATATGTAAAATATCGAGACATATAGATATATTCTATATTATATATATATGCACCATCTATGATATAAAAGATCAAACATTATCTATACAGTTTTGATTTATAATCCATATATGTGATCACCTCAAAGATTCGCCGAACAAAAATGAATCGCCAGTCAGTTTCTCCCCACCAAAATTGGATGAAAATTCCAGGCCCTTTCACCATTTTTACACCGCTTATGGTCCTTGGATTTGGAAACACCTAGTATCTTGACATGCAGTGAGGAGGGAAATGTGGTGAAACTTTGGGGGATGGGGAAGCGTTTTTTTTCAGGTGTTCAGTTGTGGTAGATGGGAGCACATCTTTGGATGAGATTTGGAGGGTTGGTGTATATGTGTAGGAATTATACTGTGCATCAATCTTCAAAAGTTATTGCAAAAATATGCTATTGACAAATGCCTACTTTGTCAAGATGATTTATTTAGAATCATATACATACATATACCCCTGAGACAAACATTTCCATACACACACACACTACTTCTGACAGAAATTGAATAAACTTGACACATCATTTTTCCAGCAATTCATTCATTTGAATCTCTTTCCTCCCCATTTTTCCCAGCAAAAAAGAATGCACAAAAACTCTCCCTGAAAGCGAGCAGTTACCCCTTTATTCAGTATGGCTGCGCCTAGTAGAATGAATGGATATGAATGGACTAATAATTTGACATGACTGGAGCTTGGTCATTTCTTTGAGTGTCACCCTCCAGGAAACTAACATATCCCCCAAAAAATGGCAATTTTGAAGATGATTTTCCTTTTCCCGTTTGGTGGGATATGTTAATTTTTCTGGAGGGTACTACCTGGTGGTTTCAACCAACCCATTTCAAAAATATGCGCAAGTCAAATTGGATCATTTTTGCAGGGATCGGGGTGAACATAAGACATATTTGAGTTGCCACCACCTAGTGGAAGGTTGGCACGGTTGGATTTTTCCGGCCAAATGGAAAAAATATTTCACCAACCTAGATTTCCCGGGATTTCCCCGGAACCCTCAGCTACATCTTTGGGGTCCCAAAAAACGGTGTCTTCGGTTGCTATACATAATTTGACCCGATCTTTTATCAGCAGGAAACTTCATCTCCCTGAAAAGAGGCCAAAAAAAAACAACCCTAAGAATCATGGGATCTCAAGTCACTGGTGGTTTGGAGATCCAAAAGACCCCTGCGGAAAACACATCTAAATCCCTCTAAAATCGCAGGGTTATCCGTGATTGCAACAAGGTTTGCAAAAAGGCAGGCTGCAATGTTGGAGTACGAGTCCTGCTTGGAAAGCACGATTTCATGCAAGTGCCTGGAAAGCAAAACTCAGCCTTGGTGATCTCAGCACAAGGAGACCCGTCTTCAATACGTGCTTCCTGATCTTCGTACCACTCAGCTACGACCTTGTAGACGTGACCCACAATGAAATCGAAATGCAAATTCGATTCAGGCCCAATGTGAAAATCTTCAACGCCACCGCTCAAAAGACATGCCTTAGCACCGAGTTGTTTATCATAGATATGATATTTGATTTTTGCATATTATAAATTTCTAACTTCAAAATAGATAACCTCTTTGATATGATAAAGAAACATTATCATTATCATTATTTATAATATTAATATATATTTCTATAAATATTCTTATCAGAGCATCGGTATTCCATTTCACCCAGAAACATCCAACCGTGCCCAAATTTTTTTCAGGTCCAGGACGCTTCATCTTCCAACAGCGGCACCCCTTGGCCGTGGCCATTTCCACCAAGTTGAAACTGGGTGCGCAGATGGTGTCTTGGCGGCGGAGGGATGTCTCGACAAAACGGGGTTGAGGTGTAAGATGAGCGTCCTTAAAAAAGAGCCCCTGCATGGGAGGTTGTTTAGGGGAATTTGTTGGGGATGAAATAGTTACTACTCAGTTTTAAAGGGATGATTTCAATAAACCATGAAATAAGGATCCTGTCATTAAGCAACATATGTAAGGGATTGTAATTGCAACCATTTTAAGGATCTCTATGAAACAACCAGCAAAACCCATGGAATGCCATACGTTTTTGCATGGCTGGTTGATGGCATTTGTGAAGATGGAAGGGTGGATCGGACGGTTGAATTGAAGTAGGTGGGACGGATGAATTTGTTGTTTTTCAACACCGTGTGTAGGAAAAATGCAGTCAAATCTACCCTCCCTGAAACTAACATTTTCGCAGCTGAAAATGGATGGTTGGGATACTTTCTCGTTTCCTTTTGGGATTTGGCCGATTTTCAGGGGAGTTTGCTGTTGGTTTCAGGGAGGGTAGTCACTAGTCATGGGAGTTTCATGTGTTTTTCTGTTGTTTTTTCATGATTCATGGGTGTTTCTTTGAAGCTTGTTTTTGTTGGCCAGGGAGTCATGGGATTTTGTTGGTTCAAAAAAAAACGGTGAGTACCTTGGGTTTTGGTTAACAGTGCTTGGTTACCAGTTGACGTATAGTGTAGAGTATGTACATGGAACCAATGACTGAGTCTCCATTTGTGGGGTTTGAACCTTTCAAAAATCAGATACGTGCTCTAATCAAAGCAAGGGTCATCAAGGGATTGAAAGTACCGTATATATAATGATATTCAATAGACAGTATCGGCTAGGTGACTATAGCTCATAGCTTATTTGATGTATGATATTCGATGTAGGATTTCAGATCAAAGAACATAACATGTAGTCTAGAATATCCAATCTAAAGTTTCAAATATGCAAATGATGGATAATACATGGAACAGTTTATATATACATTTGATGTTTAGTATCTAATAGTAATGAATGTGATGTAATGCTTGATACAATGGTACACTGTTTCCCTAAGGATCCAATCACTTTCTCAGATGATGATTGGGGTGTATAATCACCTCCTTGGAAAGGTATTTAGGTTGCATTATCATTCTCAGAAGGTGATTGGATCCCTAGGGTTTGTATATGATATAAACAAATATATGGGTGTGTAAACAGTGTTCTATTCAAAACAATGGTACCTTAGTACCTTCGCCTCGCCAAGGCTGAAGATTTGACCTTGGGGCATTTAGTGGAGAATTGGGTCATGGCGGAGGTGAAGCGTCCGCGGATGCGTCGGTTGGGGAAGACACGAGACGGTGATCCTCTCTATCCTTCCTTTTTTGGCGGGGTGGTTTTTTGCAGTGATTGTTCAGGGATATATAACTTGTTGTGAAGTTTCCAGAAAAAGTAACGATCCCATAGGATCCATGGGACTGGTATATTTAGAGGAACCTACATTTATTACATGTACCATAAAATTCAAGTAAAAATTCACATGTAGGGATCCTATGTGAATGAAGCCTTCAGCTCTTCTATGTGGAACCTTTGTTTGGAAAATAATCGAAATATCTGGGCAATTTGTTTATCGAACATACCAAGTTGCTGAGGTCACCGCCAAAAAATGCGAAAAGGTTATTATACGGTTATTATAATAGTTTGCCAAAGTTTGGTGACACCTCTATCTCTTGGTATATTTATCAAACACTTTATACATGGTATTAGTTAGTTATTGGTGAATAATGCAAAGCAGTTGATATTTGTTAAGGTTGCTGAATATCTCACCTAGGTGGTGGAAACTCAAACATTTTTATTTTGACCCCGATCCCCTGGGTAAATGATCCAATTAGACGAGCATATTTTTCAAATGGGTGAGTGAAAAAACACCAACTAGTTACTGCATAGTAATTTGCCCAGATCTAATAGCTTTCAAATTTTCAATTTTGATACATGACACGCATGTTGAATCTGCTAATATCCATTGGAAATGGTTTATGATAATATATCTTTTTTAATCATATAGACGATGTGGGTTTGGTTGACTTATAGAAGGGAGCTACGCCTACCATTTATGATAGGGGTTATACTGCCACTAGATAGGCAACATTCCAGAGGGCAACTAATAATGGTTGATTGATGTGGGAGATTGATTTTGCTATCTTCTCTTATTTCAGTATGACTACACCCCTTCAAATAGGAATCCCTCTTCATCAGTTAGGATTCTCAGCCATGCATTTGACGCACGGTTCAAGCGACAACAAATCTGAATAGTCTCTAGTCAGTGAGTCAGGGAGTGTAAATACCAACCCATCCCCCCCCCCCCAATATTACCCTTGTGGGAACTAACATCAAAAGTCAAATTTGAAGATGATTTTCCTTTTCCCAAGGTGGGATATGTTAGTTTGCTTGTTTTTATGGAAGATCCGCAAGTTCAACTCTTTGGCAGATTTTTTATTGGTGGGGGCCGGGGCCGTTGATTCATTGTTTTTTGTAGCTAGGACATTCATTAGCTGTTTCTGGTTCCCCTAATCGGTGATAGGTGATATACAACCACCCAATTGGCAGTATATACCACTTATATACCGTACCACTTCTATATTGCCACTTGGGTTATGATATGCTACCTACCACCTATTAAGGGAACCAGGTTTCACTCCATTGATTCATCAACCAAAATAAGCCGTGAAACGGTCCGTCGTGAGGAACGTCGAGCCAAGGACAGAGGGAGCTTGGTTGGAGCCAAGGAGAGAGTTAGTTTGGTTGGACAATAGAAACAAGGAGATACTGTTTGATGGTTCAGAAATCCCAAGGCCAACCACCTGGTATGTATAAAACCTTGTAAATAATGGGATAAACTACCAACCTCAACTGGTGAGTTGAACGCCGGATTTCTGGTTGCCATAAACAGTACCATTGATTTAAAATCCACCTTGGAATCAACTCATAAACAGGTAGGTTGAAAGCCTTGAGGCTGCCGGGTCCTCGGATTTTGGGCTTGTCACTTTTAGTTTGCCAGTTGGAAGATTGTCTAGGTGGTGGTTTCAAATATTTTTTATCTTCACTCCTATTAGGGGAAGATTTCCAATTTGACTAATATTTTTCAGATGGGTTGAAACCACCAACCACTTGTTTCCTTTTGTGGGATACGTGTTTCGCAGGTGCGAACTGTTAGATCAGGGTCCCGTAAGTTTGGGGGTTCGTGTAGTTTTGGTATATTCATTGTGTTTAAACAGTTTGAAGATACTTGAAAGCCGTGTTCAAATCTGCATGTGAATCTACAGTTCAAGTTACGATGAGATGATCTGATTATTGTGCATCCCTTTGGTGACTCAAAAATCCACCTCTACATTTGGAAACAACAAATTCACACCTAAAAATGTTCTATCATCCTTTTCTCCCCATGTTTTTTGTTTGTTTTTTCCCACCTCCCCTCCCAACTCGACCCTTCCAAAAGGGGGGCGACGTTTTGAACAGCGGAAAGTCAGACCATGGGATGACCCATCACAGCGGAGGACGTTGAGTCGTACTTTGAATACTACGGCTTTGGCAAGGATACGTATCGCATCCTACAATTTGAGGCCTTGCTCCCGGCAGTTTTTTGTTTTGTTGGGGTAAAAAAAAAGGGGGGAGGGGTGATGAACAGTGATTTGAAGGTGATGATTTGGCAAATATATGTATATATATATATATGTAATTTGTCGTAAGATTAAAGTTTCTTACGTTAATCTTGTATGATGTATATTTGAAATGTTGCAGGATAGAATCTTAGAAGTACTTCCACGACGGGGTCAGGATGGTTGCTTTGTTTCTGACCTTTAGGCATTGAAGGAATGATGACATACGTCGCAGGTTGAAGTGTCACCATGTTCATTGTTCATGCATCCCTTGTTCTGGTGTTAGAGATGCTTTGAATGATTACCCCCCCCCCCCGAAGTTTAACAGCTTGCCCCTGAAAAATGGGGGTTGGAAGACGATCCTTTCCTATTGGGTTTCGGTAATTTTTCAGGGGCGAGCTGTTAATTTTCGGGAGGGTAAAGCTTCCCCAGAATCCGCAGGAGTGTGATGCATCATGTGCACTTCAAAGTTTTGTTGAGTTGAAGAGGTTGCCTGACTTTGAATCCTTTGGAATCGCGCATCACCGCTGCCAGGACCTTTTGAAAGATCCAGACAAGGCCAGAAAAAAAAGTGGTGTTTCATACTTGGCATGTTCTAGGAACATCGTACATGGTTTAACTAGACTTTAATCGATGAATACAGCACCTTCCACTGTAAATGGAATTATAGTCCTAATACTTGTAACTGGTTTGGGCCACTTCCTAGTCTAAGCCATCTAAGCCGCTTTTTATACTTCACTTAGCCAAGGCCCGGCCCAAACTACACAAATAATTCTTTGATATTTTGGTGGACAAAATAGCAGTTCTTTCGCCTGGCTTCATTTCCTAGTCCGGTTTTGGGCGTTTGGTACACATCCCACAACCCCCGAAGTGATGGTTGTCACCAGGAATGGACCCTTTAATTCCAGAGGCTGATTTTCAGGTGAACTATATTAAGCTTCAGGGGTGTGACATAATAGCAAGAAATCGATTGCTGCCAGGGGCCATCTCTTTTGATAAAACTAAGTGGATCCACAACATTTCGGAAGGAAGGAATACGGAGGATTTTTGTCCAGATACTTTAGACTTTTAATGGCAACAAATACTCCTGCACCAGTTAGGGAGTGGGTAGTTGATCCCCACTATTTAGTCAGACTTTGTTTTCTACACATTGACGCGACATGAGGAGATTTTCCACCAAATTTCTTCCACCAAACAGACGATTCAAATAGTTGTGTTGAGAGGTGAATTCCATTTGTTACTGAAAGGACTCCAAGAACAATGACAGCCTACGGATGTTGTGGTTCCATACAAAAATTCAGCAGATTTTTTGGTTACCCTACGGATCGGAAGGACCCTCCCCAATGGAAGGGGCCCTGAACCTGTATGGTATCGCAGGGGTGTGGTAGGGTCCTCAAAATGACGGCCAGGCCTTTGAGGGTCCAATGATCCTTAGGGTAGATCAGTTTGTTGCAGAGGTCATCATATGGCCACCCAACCAATCCCACATGCGACGAGTGGGACTGGAATATTTACCTACAGTTAGTTGAATTTTATGGTTTTCATGTATATGGGTGTTTCCAAAAGTACCACTATTTTCGGAAACACCCATACATACATACCGTACATACCGTTGGATCTGTAAAAATTCCCATCCCATTCGTCGCGTCTGGGAATGCTGGAAGAAATCGTCGTTTCCTCGTTGGAATGGCCTAGTTTCAGCACAGGTCATAAAAAATGGGACCCATTTTGGGGGAATCAAGCAATACAAATCTATGGCAATTTCGAAAGATTTCCCTAACAATCATGCATTGTTTGGGTTGGTAATATTTCATGACCCCTGATTCAGGGGCTATCTATTTTAGTGTTTAGGGATGTTTAGGGAGTGTACTTTAGAGTCGTCATTTCCGAGGTTTTTTTTCCCTACCAACAAAAAAAAACAGGGCACCCCCTGCACCGCCTGAAGGGGTCCAAACATGACTCGGCTGGGGCTTAAAATGGAGGTTTTTGTTACCAAAGTTCGGTCAGGAGACGATTTTTTTTTGCCATACACCCTTGAAATTTAAGATAGATACCCAAAACATTTGGGGAATATGCGTTTTTTTTTTCCAACCGCCTTTAGCAAATCTAGGTTTTTTGACAGTTTTGGAGGGTTTGGAATAACAAAAGAAGAACGGGGCATGCTCCTGGGCAATTGACAAACCCAATGCTTTTGGTTTCAAATGCAAAAATTGTAGGATGCTAAAGGTGCTCAATTGGTCCAGCGCAAGTAACTTCTTGGAAACAACATTTCCAGCATCTCCACAAATGATGACATGCGGGTGCCTGGATTTTGATGCAGGCAGTTAGTGTTTTGAAGATGACAAATTCTTTGGCCTGCCATTTTGTTTCAAGATGCTTCACCGGCTTGGATGATTTACGTGTAAAAATTCCAGACGTTTTGATGTCAGTCCCATGTATAGAAGTGGTTTCCGCCGTGGCTGGTGAGTCAATTGCTGTGTTTGAAAAGGAGGAATTTGCAGATGCCTCCGTAAAGGCATTAAAGCAGCGCTTGGCACAACAGATTGGCGTTCCACGATTCCGACTACGGCTCCTCCAAGACACTTGCTCATTGGATGATGATCAAACCTTCGCAATGCAAGTTGTACAGCTTGTGAAAGTGGAGTTTCTCCCTCTTGACATGGAACAAGATCGCGAAATCATGGTGGCATGTCGCCAAAATAATGACGCACTGCTTGAGCAGCACCTGAACCAGCCACGAAGTCCTAATTTTGAAGATGCAAATGGAAAAACGCCCTTGTTTGCGGCAGCCGCGAATGGAAGTCTCAAATGTGTACTTCTACTGCTTGAAGCCGGTGCAGAAAAAAACAAAGGAAACATGGATACTGGAGCAACGCCTCTTTACATAGCTGCTCAGAATGGGCACCTTGAAGTAGTCCGATTTCTAATTGAGTCCGGTGCCAGCAATGACCAAGGCAAGACAGATACAGGAGCAACGCCTCTATACATCGCAGCTGATAAGGGGCACTTTCAAGTTGTCCGATTTCTGGTGGAGTCCGGTGCCAGCAAAGACCAAGGCCGAACAACTGATGGAGCAACCGCTCTATACATAGCAGCCCAGAATGGGCACCTTGAAGTTGTCCGGGTTCTGGTTGAGTCAGGTGCCAACAAAGACCAATGCCGAACAATTGGTGGAGCAACCGCTCTTCACATCGCCGCTGATAAGGGGCACCTTCAAGTTGTCCGATTTCTGGTTGAGTCAGGTGCCGCCAAAGACCAAGGCCGAACAATTGATGGAGCAACCGCTCTTTACAGCGCAGCTGATAAGGGACACCTTCAAGTTGTCCGATTTCTGGTTGAGTCAGGTGCCGACAAAGACCAAGGCCGAACAACTGATGGAGCAACCGCTCTTTTCATAGCTGCTCAGAATGGGCATCTTGAAGTTGTCCGGTTTCTGGTGGAGTCCGGTGCCAGCAACGTGGATACTGGAGCAACGCCTCTTTTCATAGCTGCTCAGAATGGGCATCTTGAAGTAGTCCGATTTCTAATTGACTCCGGTGCCGACAAAGACCAAGGCAAGACAGATACAGGAGCAACGCCTCTTTACATCGCAGCTCAGTGGGCACCTTGAAGTTGCCCTTTACATCGCAGCTCAGAATGGGCGCCTTCAAGTTGTCCGATTTCTGGCTGAGTCAGGTGTCGACAATGACCAAGGCAAGGCAGATCCAGGAGCAACGCCTCCATGCCTCTTATCATAGCGGCACAGAATGGGCACTTTGAAGTTGTTCCGTTTTTGGTTGGTTAGGGTGCCAACCAAGTCCAAGGCTGGACGAATGGTATGTAAACCGGAAAGGTGACCGATAGGGCTGAGGCAAGCACAGACCAAAAGCCAGACAGGTAGGGGACAAGAGTGCACGTTCAGTTGGCATGAATAGATGCTTGTTGCTCCGACTCGAACAATGGTTTTGTGGAAAAGGCCCATACATAGGAGGAATCATCATGGTGGGTGTGGCCGTTCCAAGTGACGCCTAGGAACCATTGATGGCTAATCTCATTGATCGTGAGGGTTGCCAAAACCCTGTCGCAGTGGGTAAATAATCTCTTCACGACAATAAAGGAAACCTTATGAACCTTCACTATCCATTGTGAACCAGTGTTTAGGCAGGACTTAAGCAATTTAGAACAATGGACCCATTTGAAGAACCATTTGAAAAGGAAAGTAATCTTTGCAACCATCCATTTTCAGGTGCTATGTTAGTTGCCTGGGGTGCAACCCATTGCAAGTTTATCGGCACAAAACTCGTCCCAGGTTCTCGAGGAGCTTTTTCAATGGCTCGGTTTGCCCTCGGGCGCCGCCGTGCCTAAGGCGACGGAGTGGTTGGTGAAAGGGCGCAGGGGATTAGGGAAATATAAGGGTTTTTTTTACGGAGACGGATACTGTATACGCCATACCCTAAAATGAACATATATAGCACCCGAAAATAGGTTTTCCCAAAATGAAAGGAGTTTCCCAACCACCATTTTTCAGGGGCTATGTTAGTGCCAGGAAGATGGAGATGTTAATATTTATATATGTGGATACCTCATGATGCCCCACAATTGGGTCATATTTGTTTCAATCGAGTTATTGTCATAGGTGTGTACCTCAACATTAGGTGATTGAATGCCTCTTAAATGTATATGTTGTTTCAGAAAAACTTATAAACCAACCACTATACAGGGATGGGATCGATTTTTTGTTGTGCCTGACTTGGTGATTGAGCAACTGGGATAAGGATTGATTTTTTTCCAATCGAGATTGGTTCACAGCAACCTAGGAACTACTTCGTGGGCTTGAAGACCGGCCCTTTGGGTTCAAAGCAACTTCGCGACCGAAATTTCTCTTTGATTTTGTGGCGATGGTCTTCATCAAACTGAAGTTCCCCAATTGTTGGCCAAGTACTTTCAGGTGAAGAAAGATTTGTAGATCCTGGGCTATGAGGTGGACCATTGCAGATATTGAAAAAGAAATCAATGATCTATCTTCATTCTATGCTGTCAGGGGTGGTAAGGAAGCACCCACCGATGCCTTGACAGCGGGATGTTTAACCGACAATAAAGCTTGCAGTGGCAAGAAGTGCCAGAGAACTTCACCATCTTGACCTTTGATGCCATGAGTTTTGAAACGTTGAAACCTTGGTTGGACACCCACTCCGTTATTCCAACTGATGATGTTGAATGATAAACCAACTTACTACCTGTATTTACTGAAAAATATTCCCCAAAAGGATCCAATCACCTGTTGAGAATGGTAATGGAACTTAAATACACTGCTGAAAAGGTGATTGGACACCCCAATAAATATCTCACACTAGTTCTGGATACCTACCCCACAGAAATCTAACATAGATACCAAAAGTGGCCATATTCAAAAAAAACACCTTTTCCAAACCATCATTTTGGGTATCTATGTCAGATTTCGGGTGTATAGGGATTGTTTGATTTTTGCCAAGTCAAGTATCTCTTGTGAAGGATCACCTGCGGTGGAACATTTCCTCAGGATGTGTCGTGTTTGTTTTAACCGTTTTGCATCTGTTTGCAGGCTTGCTATACACAAAATAGCAGTACTAGGTGGTTTCAAATATTTGTAGCCCTGATCCGAAAAAGGATGCCAATTTGAAGCCGAGTTTACCAATTGGATGGGGAAACCCATCAAAAAGATGTGATAAGGCTGATGTACACACGAAGAGAGCTCGTACATGAAATGCACGCATATTTTTTTTAAATACATATCATATATATATATACATATATATATATGAATATTTACATTTAGACACCCAGGAAGTCCAAGTCGACCAAACTTTGAAAATTGGGAGGAGCGCCCCATGGATCATCCTAAAGACCAGAGGCTTTCTTTGGTCAACTGGACTTCCAGGGTATAGATATGGGGCCGCACATCTATTCATGTATAATGACCCTGTACCCATTTGGTATATCTGTTGGAGGTCGCGGGGCCCTGCATTTTACTGAACACGTATACCCCCTACGACTTATAAGATATGGGAAGATATACTACATATTGAACAGTTTGTTTGATTGAAGTGGTCTGCCACACCTTCTGTTGAGGGGGAGATGGGCTATGATTCAAAATGTTTTCTGCAAAAACGGGCCAATAGACGTTCATCAGGTTGAGCTAGTTACATTCCAATATTCCAATCATATATATTTTTTGATGTTGATTCATATTTGATTGCTATTGAGCGCTCAGTGAATGATTTCTACCAACTTTGTTTTTGCTTGTATATATGTTTATATACGTACATTATATAAAATTATATATACAATATACATCGTGTATGAAAGAAGGTCAACTTCTAAGCAGGAACCTTTGCCTTCACCTTTGCCCAAAAAGCACCGGCAGGGCAAAGTGATGAGCGATGTAAATTTAAAGCATTTCAAGCAGTACTGTGTCCGGAGGTCTCAGATGGTTTCGGTGTTGGAAGTGAGGGCACCTTTGATTTCATGAAAGCTAACAAGTTGTGAGCATCAAATCATTACCGAAGGAACGAGTTTGCTATGTTGGAAGGTACCTTTGTGTTTGTATATGTCTTGAATCTGAACTTTTTTTTTTCAATTTATACATGGGTCGCTTGTATAACCACTACTACGTTCTACTTCTTGGAAATGAACCAAGCCACCTCAATTGTTGAATAAAACAACTTGACTTGCATACTACCTGGAGGACTTACATCAATCTACTTTCAATGTTGTTTAGATTCCTCAAGTCGAGATACATCATTTGTGGATGTTTGTGGGAAGCAGCTGCAATATACCCTCTTAGTATCTACTATACTTATATGATGGGCATGATTTCATGGAATTCTTCCCTCAGGTCGTTTCCCGTTGAATGTATTTTTTGGGGGGGCATGAAGTTTCATGATGGATTAATTTTCGCTTTATCTGCTGTACTTAAAGGATGGGCAGGACATTTTATGAGGCCTTCTTCCTTCAAGTCACGGTTTGGAGGTCTGAAATTCAGATCTCCAGTTCCAACTACCAGTGACGACTGAGATCCCAGTGATTCTTTGGGTGGATTACTGTATCTAAATTCCATCACCCCAAGGTCCATGAAAATTTTCATTGGATGCCGACCTTCGCAGTTTTCCCAAGCCCGCCAAAAATTTGTTTGGGATGCTAAGAACTATTTGGTTCATGGTGGCCACACGGCGGTGGATGAACATCACAGGCGCTTGTTGGATATCGGTGGATCTGGAGGTTCCACTCGAACCCAAACAAAGTGGGGTTTGGTCTTTAAGACAGGGATCATTAAATGGGCCCCATTTTGGAAGGGATCAAACTCGATGCAAATCTATGGGAAATTTGAGGGGGTTCCCCTGAATGTGTCTGGGCGGTGGTTTCAAATATTTTTCTATTTTCATCCCTACCTGGGGAAATGATCCAATTCGGCTAATATTTTTCAATTGGGTCAAATTCAAAACCACCAACTAGTAGTGCATTGTTTGGGTTTGTGTCTGGATATTGTCTGGATTGGATGATTCATGGGATCTAAGGGATTCCTGATTTACCAGGCAGTTATCAAGCGGTGAGGCCTTGGACTTTCTCCAGGTTTAGGATTTGTTTTCTTCAGAAACCTCACAAACACCACTGACGGCAAAATGGCCCTGCCATGAACACGGGGCTCATTTTGATACCAGGAGAATCTTGGGGTTGCTGCACAAAAAGCATGTTGGATAGATCAATAATCAAGTAAACAAAAACACGACATTCCGTTGTTTCTTTCTTGTACCTTGTAGTTAGTTCATACCGGAGCTGGTGATAGTGATGATGATGATGATGATGATGATGATGATGATGATGATGATGATGATGATGACGACCATGATGATGTTGTTGATCGTGATGATGAAATGGATGTGTTTTTCATGATTTGTTCCACCCCGACTTGGGAAAATACCCAGTCCGAATGATCAAACAAAAATCCGCACAACAGTTGGGTTCCACATGGTCAGGTTGGTCAAAGACTTCCGACAACGCGTGTCTTGCAATTGAAATTTGGAAGGTTGATTTTTTTGATGGAAGAAATTCGAAACAACCACCTGGGATAAAACCCTATGAATATTGGGATACCTACCACATCAACTGGTGAGTTTACCGGATTTCTGAGCCATCAACAGTAGCACCACATGTTTTTCTTTTTTGCGGCAACAAATGTTTAGATGATTTTTGTTTGCAACGAACTGTGCATCCATCAATGGCACTTACGATGTATGTGAGGGTGTTTTTGGTGGTATCTTGTTCATTTTGTTGGTGTGGCCATGGTTTATTAGCATAATGTTCAACCTTAACCTCAACATGCAGCAATCGAGGCCGACATGAATATATTTGTAAAAGGCCAGGGCGATTCCTACGACAATTCTAGAATCTTGTCATGATACCGTAGAGGTGAGGCAACCCTCATGAAGGATTCCTTTATAGTGGTTGTTTAATAGGAATCCTTTGATACAATGGCTTATTATAATCCCGATCTAATTGGGTAGTATAGTTAACACTGTTAACACCAGTGACCAATGGTAGGGCAATGTTGAATTTATTGAGAAATTCCAGAGATGTGAAGATTGAAACTGTTTTCTCAAGCGGTACATTACTGGTGATGTAAGCTGTTCATCTCCAATGACAAAACTCATTATTTAACGGTTTTGAATACCTGAGTCAACTTGTAAATGTATGAGCAAAAATTGATTTAAGCAAACGTCAACGCTCCGTGCTAACTAGCCTGCTCAAAAAGACATCTCCAGTTCCGTGCTGTTGGAACACGGTTTGGAGTCTTCTTTCTATAGTAGGCTTTACCACCAAGCCATGTGTTTCCTGCAGAGCATTTAGTTAAGTCGATTGTTCTGAGAAATGCACTTTCCGATTTCACCGTTTCCACCCAAAAAAGGTCACAAAGACTAGCATGCACCTTTCGAAGGCCTTTTCACCAACAATCATTCGAAAGATATGAGGGTCAGACCGGTCAGCGTGATGTTTGTTAGTTTACAAGCTCTGAAAAAGGAACTTGCCAAACAGAAGTTAGAGGCGCAGAAGGCTTGGTATCGCTTCGAGAAGGCGGAAGAAGGAAAAAACGTGGCGGCCGGAATGGAAGCCGGACTTGGAAGGCAGAGAAGGCAAACCCAGCGGTGGAAGCGAAGCCGTGTCATTCATGTATAGTAGATTTCTATGATCTGTACGGAAGACAAATTTGAGATTGTCAAACTGATTGAATTGTCTCCGCATCCGGCTCGCCAAGGCGGCACATGTTGTCAAAAAAGATATCACAGTGAACTTCTATGACCCCATGTGTTCCCGGGAGCACCGGATTCAACACTTGGCAGGTGCCATCGCCCGTTGGCGATGGAATCTGTGACCCGGGGCAGCTGGCGTGCCCACTGGAAGAGGAATTTCTGCAAACACTGCCCTCCCAACAACCTGCGAATTTCTGTATGCGCTGAAACCTTCGGATTTGGATGCAGCTGAAACATGTTCAATGGCGGATTTGAAGGAAGAAGCTTCCACGGCTCTGGAGCAGGCGGATGAAACAGATGATGTGGAGCAGGAATTGAAGGTAGAGGAGAATCATTACAGGAGGAAAAGGCCCCTATGAGTGATAAATGGAGTTATACCCCGACTTGTGACTGGTAGGGGCCCACCTTGTGGATTAATCGCCCACCAATAAACTCATCAACAGCCAGCTCAGTTGCATTTAAAGCGAAGGGGATCTAAGGTTTTTTTGGCCAGTTGTTTCCACAAAAGGTCGTGATGTTTTGTTAATTGCACTATGGGTTTCAGGGTCAATTTTTCGTATGTGGGAGAGCTGTGTGTGATTTTTTCACCTTTAGCAATTCCCTGTTTCGTCCAGTAAAGATGTGGATCATGTATGATATATATCTTTCGATTTCTTTGGACATTGGGAAACCTCAACTACCATGGGTCAACGTGGTGGTTCGCCAACGTTTCACATGTTGGCAACCATCACTTCAGGTCTTAGCGGTTTCGTCCTATGACTTGGCATCTTGGCTTGGAAGAAAGGTACCGGGCTGACGGATTCTCATGGGATTGGAATCTGGAGAGTGTATGTTTACTGACAAATTTACACAAGAGAAATCAATGAAATGCAGAGGAGTTTTGAGTACCCATAGGATCCATGGGGTTGGTTTTTTATTTACATGAATGGTTGATTTTTATGGGTTTTCATTTTTTGGTGTTCATCTAGGGAATGTATACCAGTCCCATGGATCCTTAAGGATATTTTTTTTTTTGCCAGCTGGGTTCCAAGGTGTTGGGTTTCCGAATTCCTTTAGTTGATGATGGAAGAAGGACCCAAAAAAAATTGGTGTAACGCGTTACAGTAATTTGAAAGTAGATGGCACAGCTTGTCTACATATTGGTCTATAAGGACCCTTTAGTAACCTAGCTTTTGGTATTTGTGCCATCAATTTTGGACCCTAAGGTATATCGTGGAAGAATACACCCTGGAAAATTAACATGGAACCTGAAAATGATGGTTTGGAAGATGATTTTCCTTTACAATTGGGTGATTTTTAGGTTCCATGTTACTCTTCCGGGGTGTATGTTTTTTGATGTCAATGCTTTTCATTGTGGTCGCATTAAGTCAATGTATTCCCCAAGTGGTGGCTTTCCGTTGAAGCCATTCGCTGAGGCAAAAGTGCCTCAACTCTGCCGTGAGGCAGTCCAGTGGGTTCGCTTTTTCAAGGGTTGGGACTATTACACAAGTAGATGGAGACAAATATATATTTGCATACATACATCTCCATATTATACTATAAAATGCTGCCAAATCCCAGGTTAAGTTATTTTTGTACCATATGTTTGCACAATGTGTTCACCATATTTAACTTTGTAATATCTTATGTGCATATTTATATCTCCACTTTCCAAGAAGGCATTCTGGAACTTGATTCTTTGAGACATTTGCCGCAATCAAAATCTACCTAGATGTGATGTCTTTAAGGGATGTTTCCAACCAAAGAAATTGATTGCCTGGGGTGGCACCTCCATAGAAAGCCGTGAATCTGTTTTAGGTCCGCAAATTAATACTGTTGATGGTTCAGAAATCCGGCGAACCAGTTGAGGTTGGTAGTTTATTCCATTATTTACGACGGGCTTTAGCACCAGGTGGTGATCGCCAGATTTAAGAACCATCAATAGTATGTTTACGACGGGTTGTGTTCCAGTAATTGGAAGGCCATTTTTTCACCAATCAGGAAACTAAAATGGAAGAATCCTGACCTATATAAGCTGGCGTATATAAGGGAGTTTTTCCCAGCCCCAACATAGCCTGAACTAAGATCTGTTTCAAATATTTTTTTTACCACAATCCCTGCCGAAATGACTCCCAATTTGACTTGCGCATATTTTTCGAATTGGTCAACAAGGTTCTTTCGTACCCCCTAAAACAAACATAGCCCGTGAAAATAGGCCATCCCAAAAAAGGCAACCAGTCTTCCAACCCCTACTTGTCAGGGGCTATGTTACTGGTAGTTTCAGGGAGGGTACTTGAAATTCTTGGTGATAGTTTTTCCTTGCGGCCGGCCGCGGCAGGTCTTAGTGAACCAAGCTACCAATGTGAATTACACTGAGCAACAGGAGAGCTGTCCAGCGCTTTCCGCGCCCCGTGTTTGGATGGATGGAGGTGTTTGACGAAGTGAGTTCCATTGAGACGTGAGATATGTTGGAATAAGATATATAGCTGATTCTTAGATTTCTTGGTCAATTTCGCGTAAACAAAAACCTGAAGTCTTGAACCATTTTCGGTTTCAATGTCCTAATTTGGAAGATTACCAGATTGTCTCCTAATGCCGCAGCAGGAGATTGAATCAATCCTTGCAGAAGAAGAGGCAAATTTCAATAAGATTTAAAAGAATAAATGTTCAAATGACATGTTAAAATAAATCATGCTTTTTGATATCAATATATTTGCAGTGGTGGTTTTTGGTATTATATTTTTTGTTGTTGCAATTATTTTTTTTTTTTTT
>DF239984.1:78204-110704 GCA_000507305.1 Breviolum minutum Mf 1.05b.01
AATATAATAAAATATAATATAATATAATAAAATATAATATAATATAATAAAATATAATATAATATAATTTAATATAATATAATATAATAAATAAAAAAAATATATTAAAAAAATCAATCAATTATATATCCAAATCGAAATCTAAATCATTATCTTTATTCAAATTAATATAATTCCAAATAAATTCAAACCAAATTCCACATATATTTTATATTTTATTGGAAGAATTATTTATATATATATTTACATATTTGTTTAAAAAAGATTCATTAGCCTTTTCAACATAATAATATTCAGTATTCTATATTTTATAAATCTATTAATTAATATGATATAGATATATAGTTCTTTTTAATTAAGGATATTGCCAAACGGGTCTAGGCCCAATTTTGTGACCTGAATCAATTCGAAAATCCAAATGAGTTCAATGCCCTCCAAAAATTGATTGATCCATTTTTCCCGGGCGCATGGTTTCGGCTCCTTTGAAAATTATTAATCAAAATGGGAATCTTCCCCAAATAGGGGTGAAAAAAAAAATATTTGAAACCACCACCCAGAAAAGTAGCAATCCACCGCAAAAAATGTAAAGGCAACGAAAAAACACATCTATTTTTTTTGCCCATGCACCCAACACCCCAACACCACGAGCATCCCGCAGGGCACGAACTCGGGCAATACCCGGCGTGTGTAGACCTAAGGAATTCAGACCGCAAGCGAAGGGAAGTGATAAAAACTCAATTCAACTACCCTAAGAATCATGTGATCTCAAAACTGGTGGTTTGGAGATCCCAGACCCCTGCTATACACATTCAAACCCCTCTATAGGAGGGTCCAGTGATTCTTGGGGTACAACTACAATTCAACTGAAATTCAAACTACAATTCATTCACCTGAAGAATAACATATTTTAAAGTTGGTTGGTGCTCAAACCCTCCACCTTGTTGCTCATTTGCTTGTCAAAATGGTCATCCCAACTGCTCATGTGCTACATCACGATACGCACAGCCCGGATGGGATGGATTTTTCATTGTGAAAATATCTAAGTCCAATGAGGTCTCCTGACGTTTTCATTCAAAATTCAGGGAAGAGAAGAGAAGGTAAGCAGAAAAACAAGTGATACCCTCCTGGGAACTAGCATATCCCATCCCAAGGCACTTTTGAAGATAATTTTCCGAATTCCCGTTTGGTGGGATATGTGATCGTCGCCTGGAAGGTACATGGTTCTGTGTTTTTTTCCAACAATCAGGAACCTTTGTTCCTGACACAAACAAAAAAATGGATTCAAGTCCTGCTAGGTGATCAATGAAAAAAGGGTTCCTGGTTGTTTAGGGGATTTGTTGGGGATGAAATACTACCCAGTTATATAGGGGTGATAATAAACCAATATAAGGGTCGCGTTCTTAACCAACCAGCATAATGGAAAGTAACAAGGGTTTTTTTCGTAGATCAGGTGAATTTCAGTGAACCTTACTATCCTTACTTTACATCCACCACAAAGAAAAACCATGGGATTTCATGGAAATCTTGGAAGCAACACTTGAATACACCCCTGATTTTTTTCACATTGGAACCTAAAAAGTCACCAGATTCAATAGGAAAATCGAATCTGAACCAAGCCTGCGTTTTGGGGTTCAAAATGTTGTTAATTTTCCAATGGTTTTCCCGAAAATTCATGAATATGTACTTAGATAACCAAAATGAGGCCACATATGAAGTCGGAGATAGATTTTCCACATCATCAGTGTTGGCATTTCTATGTAACATCCCTTGGTTTCAAAATCAACATAACTGAGCCACGAAAAAAGGGTCCCTTATTACTTTCCATTGAAATACTGGTTGGTTTAATAGGGATCCTTATTTCATGGTTTTTGAAATAATCCCTAATAACTGGGTAGTATTTCATCCCCTATATACGCTAAACAACCACTAGTTGGTGGTTGAACAACCCATTTGAAAAATTATGCTCGTCAAATTGGAATCATTTCCTCAATTTTCGGGGTGAAAATAAAAATGTTTGAGTTGCCACCACCTGGAAAAGGAAGAAATCATCTCCTGGTAGTAATAATCCCGAATAATAACTGGGGCCTGTATTTCATCCCCAACAAATCCCCTAAACAACCAGGTGGCCCTTTTTTTTTATCATCCCTACACTGAGGTGCCGTGCTTTTACCAGCGCTTTGGCTGCTTTTGTTGCGTGTTTGGACGTTTTTTTTGCCGCCTTGGGCGGACCCAAACCTGAAACGCCAAGGTTTGGGGAGATGATGCTCGCGGGTTGTGAGCCATCTTAATGAACCATGATAGCCCATAGGATCCATGTATCTGTATGGTATATCTATTTACCATAAGATTCAAGCAAATGTAGGTAAATATACCATACATGGATCCTTAGGGTAATGTAACTATTGAATTCGATCGTTCACAAAAGTAGGTCGTTCTTTAGGATCTTAATCATACATGTCGGTACATAATTCCGCAGTGTTTCTCTCCAAATCAGTTGCTTCAAAGAATCCAACAAAACATCTAAGGGTCCAGCGTTGCACTCCTGGTGACTGTGTCGGCGCAACGGCGCCCACATTGCCACCACGTGCAAAATTCAAAACCTGCAGCGGCCCGGCGTCAAATGGAGGTGGTTGACTTATCCCTGGTTGGTGGTTTCAACCCATTTGAAAAATATTAGTCAAATTGGAAATCTTCCCCAAATGAGGGTGAAAACAAAAAATATTTGAAACCACCACCTAGCTTATCCTGACAAACCAGTCAGGGACCAGGCATTTAAAACACTGATTTAAAGGATATGAGGGCTCCAAGTAGCCCGTTAAGTAGGGACATACCATCATTTTTGTTGCTCCGAACTTGCGCACCCCGAAAACATAGGAATTTCCAGCTTGGGTTTCGGACCATAGCTACACCAGCTTTCTCTGCAACACCTGCAAGTGTTCAGTGTTTGAGAACTACTTGGATGTCCCAAAAAAGTTAGTTAATGGTTTGCAAATGGGTTATATACTAACTTCCTGGGACATCCAAGTAGCCCGAATCCGCTGACAGGCGAGAAAAGCATGTCTCTTGAATACCTAGGGTTGAAACACGTTGGGAAAGCCTTTGATGACCCCTGTTTTGATTGGAGGTTGGGCCTCCTTTTGAAGAAATCCCACGTCTTCCAAAGGAAGCAGCTGAAGCAAAATGCAGGGGATTTCCTTTTTTTACCTTCGTCACCATTTACCATCATGTTGTATATCACATATGTATATATATATATATATATTATATACATACATGCCTGGAACCTGTTTAATCCTGTATTTCGAGGATATCGAGGTAGAAGAACCTAGCATCAATTGAGTGTACAGAATGGAAAGTAAAGATGAATTATGGACCTGGACCGCCCTAAAAAAATGTACAGTTCAGTTCACATGCATCGTGGGACAGCATCCACCCCAGAAATTTAACATAGATACCAAAAATGGATAACAAATTGACATATTTAAAAAGGAGTCACCTTTTCCAAACCATCATTTGGGGTATTCGTTGGGTCATCCCCCTTCCCAGTAACAGTCACCACTAGTATTATTACCTGGTTATTAGGAGATCCAGAAATAAACCTTCATTTGCCATTGGCATCCTTGGAGGGGGGACAACCCAAGGTACTCATCCCTAGACATCTACACCTCCCGAGGTTCGGTATTTGGACTCCAAAAACATACCGATCAAACACCGTTCACCTCAGGAGGTATTCGCCTAGATGTCTAGGGTCAAGTAAATAGCCTTGGACCCCAAAACCATGAAAAATGAAGGTTTGAAACCCCCTACATATGAGCTACGAAAAAAACCCTCCTACTTTCCATTGTACTGGTTGGTTTAAAGGGATCCTTATATTGGCTTATAAAATCCCCATACATATTGGGTAGTATAATCCCCTATACAACCTAAACAACCAGGGTTTTTTCATTGCTCATATGGGTTATACCACCAAAAAAAACAAAACATGCTACTCTTCGCCGGTGTTTTTCCTGCGAGATGCCTGCACCACAGCGAGCGCAAGTCTTGACGACCTCTGCAGCGGTCTTGGTGACCTGCAGAGTCAAAGCAACCAAAAAAAATCTTAATTTCACACAAAGAATGTGTATGTATATAAAAAACAATAAGAGGATATGATATAGTGTATCAAAATAAAATGATATGATATGACGTAAGAAGATAAAATATGATAGAATATGATATAATATGATTCACTATGCTATATATATAATATATATATTTGTTTAATATGATATAACAAAACATGATACAATGTTACATAATGCACTATGATATTATATAATATGATATCTACTGAACTCATTATATCATATCATATCATATAATATCAAAATATATCAAATAATAATAAATAATACAACATACTACTATGGCGTAAAGTAAAATGGTATCATGATATTCTAATCTATATATCTCTACAGAATCCTGCAAATGAATCGAGATTCGTTACAATTTTTGAAAAAAAACACCTTTGGTGAAAATCATCCGTGGTTTTGCAGGCGATAGAGGCGATACCTTCAACTGCTAGCGAGAAAACTGGGAAGGGGGACAAGCCGCCATATGATATGCAATACCCTCCCCGAAACCAACATACTGTTGATGGAAGAAATCCTGCACCACCTGGCATATATAAAACCATATAAAACCTTGTAAATGATGGGATATTTACCATATCAACTGGTGCAGGATTTCTTCCATCAACAGTAGCACCTGTAAATGGATGGTTTGGAAGATGAGTTTTTTTCTTAGCTTCCTGTCATATTAGTTTCAGGGAGTGTATATATATATATATATAGAAATATGTTTCAGTAAAATACTTTTGGGTATTTTGGGTAGCCTAAGATACATGAGGACTTGCCAATTGGTTACCACCAATTGAAGAGTATCTGCGCTTCTTATTTCCAGTTCGCACTGTGCGAAGCACATGTTCCTTAGAGATCCTTAGGAGGTACAACCCGGTGAGGACCAAAACTCCCGGAGGTCGCAGGGGTTTAAACCTTCTGGAACCGTTAGGACCCCTAGACATCCAAAATCATCCAAATACCTACATGGCAAGGTGTTTGGGGGGGATGATTTTGGGGGGCCCATGGGGGCCCTAAGACCTCCAGACCTCCAGGTCTTAAAGAATGGTGTGGGAAGGAGATCACTGCCTATTGACAAATGCAAAGATTTCCTTCCCAATCAATAGCATCCGAAACAGTCTCTCTACGAAAGTCTCTCTCTCTGCATATATACACACACAAAAGCCAAACATAACAAAGGACATTGCCACGCAACTTTCACCTGTAGTCTATAGCGGTGTACCACTTCCTGTCAATCCCACAACATACCAACCCCGTCTTCCATGACGTCTAGCAGTAGCACCTGGGACATGCACGGCATGGTTTAACTCCCTCGTTTGCGCTGCGCCTCTTGACTCTTGGGACCCATCTTCTCCACTTCAGCAGGCTTTTCCTCCATCCGAAGCGGCTAGATTCAGAAACCGCAGGTGTGTTTGCTTACAAAATTCCATGGTGAAAGCTTGGCACTGCCCGGGGCCCGGTGCCGTGCAAATCCATGTGAATGAACATTGTTGAACTAACAGAATGAATGCGCATCATCCCTGGATCCCTGGATTACAATCTGACAAAAACAAACAAACAAATTGGAAATCCCTCAGCCCGACAATAGCGTTTTTTTTTGCGTGCAACAAACCAACAAAACTTGGAATTTCCACTCCCCCATCAGAAACATCCATGGATTTCATGGTTCAAATCCTTGTGGCCAACCCTGCACCCGACGCCCGTCGCTTACAATCAACACGTCTCACCTGTGGTTCTTGGCTTAACGAGCTGGCAGGAGAAATAAGCACCTGACCGGCAAGTGGCTGAAAAAAAACACAACAAATGAAGCTATACCAAGCTCTTTAAGAAAACACATGGGATTTTGTTTCTAATCACACTCCCTTGTCGTCTTCCAGTCATACTGGAGACTGAGGTGAAGGGGGTGTTGAAAAATCGGTATGTTTTTTGGGGGTTCCAGTTATACCTCTTCACGTTTGGTGTTTCAAAGCGCAGGGACTAGCTGGTGGTTTTTCACCAACCTCAAATTTGAACAAAATGCGCGTCAAATTGGAAATGAGAATCGAACCTTCCAGTCCCGTGGCACCTCTGAATTTTCCTTTTCGGGAGATACAGGTTTGCGCTTGCCGGCACGCGCCCGAGCACGTGGAGGTTTCAAATGCACCTCCTGACTCGGCTGACTCGGCTCAGGGTGGCCGGGGGAAGAAAACTGAACGCCCCTGAAGCTTAACGGCTGGAACATGTCCTCATGGAGGTTTGGAAGACCATTTTCCTTATATTTTCCTTTGTAAATGGGTGATTTATAGGTTTCAGCCATTAATCTTCCAGGGTGAAATTGATTGAACTTGTACCCCTCTCCATTTTGGGGGGATTTACTTCAAATGGTAGTTGGTGACAGCTAGCACCGTTTCATTGAAGTTCTTCCCATCCCACTGTGATGGTTAATGAATAGATGTTAATAGGGATTCGGGGGCCTTTCATTATCCTTGCAACAAAGGGTAGTGTATTGCCTGTCATGAGTCACAGAGTCAACCAACAAAGTTTCGCTTTTGACCATCTACGACCCCCTACAGTACTACACTCCCTGAAACTGACATAGCAACTAAAAATGATGGGAACTTCCTTTTTCACGGGTTTATTTCCAGGTGCCAGCCATTTGTTTCAGGGAGGGGTATCTGGATGCTGTTGAAGGATCAGGGCCAGGAATCTATCCTGCTCAACATTGGAGGGCCCTCGAAAGTCATGATTCTTCGTTGAATATTTTGGAAGAATGGAAGGAAGAGTCCCAGCATCATCTGGAAAAACCAAAACAGTGCCCGCTGCTTTCATGTTTCTTGAATTCTGTGATGCTATTAAAGTTATTAAAGCATAGGACCAGGTCACCAAATGTTGTTGCCCACCCCAACAAGAACATGCAGTTTTGAATCTGTTGGCTGATCCTCTGATATCCTCTGCACCCCTTCACTTTCCAGACGCTCCTGTGGCTTACTCCGCTTGCCGCGACCTGCGTTCTGTACGGAATTGGTTGCTTTGAACACTTGCAACACACATATCACAAATGCTACAGAAATCAGGAACATCTTATTCAGCAGTTGTCTGTGCGAAAGTGATGCGTGATGGGGATCCTATGATTTATCTATTATGCACACATCTTACATCACTGAAAACTTAACTTTGGAACGTCGTGGAACCTAAACCTTCCAAACCTCTAATTTTTGGATCGATCCAAAGTTCTCTCAATTTTCAGGGGCCCGTGAGTCGATTCCGATTCAGATTCCTAGCTCCTGTGATCTTGAGTATTTCGAAAGGGGTTCTATATAAAACGCTCCCAAAATTTAGGATCGGAAAATTACAGAATCATCCATGTCACAGGGCAGCTATAGATTCACCAAAGCACAGTTCCTTTGAACACACAATCCTCCAATTCCCAAGCCGCCGCCGCCACGAGTTCCACTGGACGCCTTCCGAGTTGTTGGTTGGCGATCGACTCGGAGAGGGACTGCGGGAGATGCCGCGCAGAGCGACCTGACAAAACCATGCAATAACTTCAACTAGTTGGTGGTGTCATCTCACCTGAAAAATATCTGGCCAAATTACAACATTTCACCAACATAGGTTTCCCTGAAATAAGAGGATTTCCCTTACTAAACCACCATTTGGGGTGAGGTCGTGTGAGGTCGCTATAATTTGATCAGAAATATGTAGTCAAATTGGGTCTTCTCCCCAAGTAAGGTTAAAAGTTTAAAAAAAACAAACAATGTTTGAAAGCACCACCTGGTTTTAAACTGCCATTGCAAATTGCAACTTCACAGTTGATTTAAAACATGCTAAATCGTCTCAAGATACGGGAACATTGAATATATAATTCTCAAATCATATTCATGTATATTCATGTGAATAAACGAGAAGCATGACATTTATTGTGGATGAACGGAATGATATTCAAATTTAACACATTTTATACACAATGATAAGCAACACATGCTGTCCTGGGTGAATGGAAATACACCGTTTGCTACGTGTCGTCACGTAGGGTCCTTCAGGCACAAAACGAATGCAGGTGAACAAAACCCACGTATGCTATGTCCTCTGGGCTTATGAAATAAATCCTTAACCTTAATGTTTCGGCCATTTTCCAGCCCAGATTCCCTTACTTTTCACTACCATCTGGGGTGACCAACCGGTGGGAACAGGTCCTGATAAATTGCCTACGTGCTATGGATCTTGACTACTACTACAACCTGGAGCAACATTCTGTATCATGGAATCCCAAAGGAAGCCTTCTCTAAAACAAAAAAGTCATCTAACCATACTTGGTGGCTCATGGTAGTTAGTAAACACTTATATAAGTAAGTTGGCTTTTAACAAAAAAAATCAACTTCAATTTAGGGATATCTACACAAGTAACTTACTTACTAACCTTTTACTAAACCACTTAGTAACCACTGCCGGATGTCCCAGGAAGACATCCAAAATGGTTTGTTTAGGTTCAATTTTCAGGATCAAGGATCAATTTCATCCCATTTTTTTCGGCTTCTTGCCTTGGTCCAAGCACTACGATGCTTCCACAACTCATAAAATTCCACGGCTGCCGCAATGCTATGCCCTGGCCGAGGCGATGATGAGATACAGCACGAATGGATGTCTGGGGTCAGGAAGTTAGGATCAATGGGTTATTGACCCCGTTTTTACACCATGAATAAGTAGGTGAAATAACCCATTTACCAACCATTTATATGCATTTATATGCTAACTTTGTGGGACATTCAAGCATTGAGATGGGGGTTTAGGCTTACTTTCCTGGGAACTAACATATCCTTTTCCCAAGGTACGTTTGAGTCCATGATTTTCCGGCTTTCCCAAGATGGGATATGGTCTCTTCCTCCAATAATCATGGACATCAATTTTTTTGGGGGTTTTCTCCAATAGTAGCTACCTTTCAAACATAGCCTAGCAATCCTCTTCCATGATCTGTCTGGAGAAAGTAGGGCCTTGGTGTGGTTTTGGTCGGACCATTGTCTTTGTTAGTTTTTGTAGATGTCTTGTTGTTGGTACCTGGATCTTTGTTTGGGGAGCATTTGTGCGTGTTTTTTTGGTATCGAATTTGGGCTGTGATTTTTTTTGTGGGGGGGAGAGGAGTACTTTTTTATCCAAGTTTTCAGCTTCAGATCGCTCCCAGAATCAACAAAGATGGCT
Source organism: Breviolum minutum Mf 1.05b.01 (assembly GCA_000507305.1). Lineage (NCBI taxonomy): Eukaryota > Dinophyceae > Suessiales > Symbiodiniaceae > Breviolum > Breviolum minutum. The sequence continues at coordinate 87,498 of DF239984.1, forward strand.
ATATGCTTCCAATAGATCCCTGGTTTTTGGAAACAATGGGTCCCGAAGCCCCAATGAATCGGGACTCGTTTTCCAGTGATGTCAATTTAGAAAGGGTAGGCACAACCAATTTCACCCTGGGAAGATCAGTTGAACAAAACACATAATAACAACATATGATGTTTTTGGGTCGATGTTTGTTTTCCAATCCTAAAGTTCAATGCTCCAGAAATCTGAATAAACTCAGAGGGGTTGTTGGTGGTGTTGAAACGGCTTGTTGCCAAGCCTCTCACTTTCAGGGATCATCCTATATATGACATCAACCCAAACCATGCATTAAAAAATAAAGGGGAAATCCGTCAAAATCTACCATACATTGGCATCAAGCATCAACTTTCATCCACCCAAAATGGGTTCCATTTATTGACCCCTGACTTAACCGCCACCTTTTTTGCCACCTAAAATTCTTTCCCTTGGCCTATGGAGGTGATGCGGTGCTGTTTTTCCAAAGGCACGGAACCTTCCAAGACGCCAGGCCTGCAGTGGGACCGATATATGGGCAGTGACCAGGCACACAAAACCCTGGTTGCTAGCTGTATGAATGAATGAAATACTTAATGAAAGGGATTGTAATAATAAACCAATTATAAGGATCCATATCCCTGTTTGGATCCATGAGACTGGTATATTTCTATTTCCCTAAGCTTTGCTTGATTTTCGTGGTAAATCGAGGTAAATATGCCAGTCTGATGGATCCTATGGGTATCAGTATCAGTATAATAGAATTATGGTTTGTTCACATGTATCTGGTTGGAGCTTTGGTTGAATTGAAGGAAACATGCTTAACACCAACCTCCGGAATTGGCCAAAAACAATGGCAGGCCATTTCAAAAATGGATGCCATGATTCTCAACCTTTGTATGATTGCTACTACATCTGTCCCGTCTGAAAAGAGCCGGGTATGAAAATCACTTGGAGGAAAATGCCCCCACGTGATGCCAGGACCTACACTGAAGCTTTCCCAGTCGTGACTCACTGTGGGGCACCTCAAAAAGACATTCTAAAAAAGGTCGCAGCAAGGAATTTCAGATCTCAAGCAGGAAAATTGTTTATAAAGTGGAGTAGTTTTTTTTAACCCCCAAATGAGATCGGAAAAACGAATTTTACAAATCCTCCGATTATATACCAAACTTTCTTGAATTCTTAGCTCCACTTCCCAAGCAAAAATCCAAGTTCCAACTTCCCAAGAATCCGCAAAAATGTGAGGAGTCGGTGAACTTCGGGGGTTCCCGGGGTTCCCCTTCCCCCCGTTTTTCTGAACGCCTTGCTACCGGTGAAGATATGACGATCGGATTTTCCTCATGATCTCCAGACGGAAAGGCAGTCACCTACCAGAGCTGCTGCAGCAAAAGCGATCCAAGGTTGAGGTGCCTTTCCATAGGGGAAACTGAAATTCTAAAAGATCGTTGCGCAACCTTTGATACCCCAAAAAAATGCTCCAGGAATATGTATGGAATATATATATACCTATACATGAATAGCTGATACATTTACTGTCAAGTAAATGATGTAGGTCTATATTTCATACATTCATGGAGCGTTTGGGGTAGGTAGTGACTTTTTCTTCAGGTGCTACAGTATGTGTTTGGTTTAAGGTGCTTTTAAGGTTACAGCTTGTTGTGGTTGTTGGTTAGGATAGGGTTGTGGATAAGGCTTGAGGTTCTGGTAAGGCTAGGATTATTCTTGGTTAATGTCGAATTGGTGGTTAAGTTTGTTGATTGGGGGAATGCAAAGGCATAATCTTCACTGCCAGATCTGCCAGGATCCTTTCGAATGGGTGCAGAATCAACCCTCCCTAAAACTAGCAGTTCGCCCCTAAAAAAAAGATGGTTGGAATACTACTCTCCTTTTGGGAACCTCTATTTTTCAGGTGCAAACTGTTAGTTTCAAGGAGGGTATGTATGTTTGTGGATTTTGGTTGATGATCCCTAGGGATCCAATCACCTTCTGAGAATGGTAATGGAACCTAAATACTATGTTGAGGAGGTGATTGGGCGCCCTTTGCTCATCATCTGAGAATATGACGAAAGATGCCTAGGGGATGTTTGTTTTGACGTGTTTGCCATCTTTTTTGTAGGCTTCACATGGCTTCACTATCTTCCTGGATGGAGGCCAGGTCGCAAGCGAATTCGACCAATCAACCAATGTCGAGCCACGAAAAAAAAAACCTGATGACTTTCCATGAAATACTGGTTGTTTAATAGGAGTCCTTATAATGGTTTCTTATAATTCCTATATAATTCAGTATAATTTCCTATATAACCCCACTTACCAGGTATTTTTTTTCACTGCTTATGTGTCAACAGCCTCACCTCTGCAACTGCTTCACCAACTGCTGAGCTCAATGGAGCATCAGTGGCATCTTGAAGCGCCTGGAAACTAACTACTGAAAGACATGCGCTGGAAAGATGAACTAATAGGCAACTGGCAACTAACAAAATTCACCCGGAAAACTAAGATGGAACCCAAAAATGAAGGTTGGGTGCAGATGATGTTCCTTCTCAAAGGGGTGATTTTTTTCAGGTTCTACGATTCTTTAATTTCCAATGGTGTTTTCCTGCTTCTCTCGTTTTCAATCCATGACTTTTTGAATCTGGGATCCTTGGATCCTTTTCAGGCCGGACACAGAGCCTGACTGTTGGGAGGACTCCGTGCCTGGCGTGTGGCTGAAAACAGTATCATTCCAGATTTCTGTAGGTTCAACGCTGCCCTAACAAATCAGCTCAAAGCCTCCAAAAAGGAGGTGGCTGACTCTCTTTTTGGGAGGTTTAAGAGATCTCCATCTCATGATTCTTAGGGTGGTTGAAATCTTCGAAAACATCTTGAAAGATTGGAACTAAACGAATCATAAGGTCGTTTCTTGTGGTTAGCATCCCCTCGAAAAGAACAGCACGCCGTCGAACTGCTGTATATTGATGGGGTAGGCCAGTAAAAAAGGTCACCGCAATCAAAACCAATGAATGTCCAGCAACACGACAAAGAACGAGTTGGATCGCTGTCTCAGCAAAGAACACGCTATGACTCAGAAAAGATCCCTGTGGAAAAACAACATCTCACACCCCATAGGATCCATGTATGCTATATTTACATATATTTACCTACATTTAATGAAGTTCCATGATAAATGATAGGTAAATATACAAACCGTCCCATCGATCCTATGGGCATTGCTTTCATCTTACGAACGACTAGCAGCGGTGAAGGCGACAATTATTGTCATGTCTTTTTCAGTACCTACACTCCCAAAAAACCAACATAGCACCTGGTAGGGTTCGCCTTCCAAAAAAGCTACCCTCCAGAGGATTAACATATCCCACCTTGGGAAAAGGAAAATCATCTTCAAAATGCCATTTTTTGAGGGATATGTTAGTTCCCTGGACGGTAACCATTCCACTCATCTTAGAAACCTCAACAATTTCAGGGTGCTATGTTTTTCGTTTCGGGGGAGTTTTTTAACCATTCCCGACTCCCACCGTTTTCGCTTCGCCTCGTCATCTGCCTTGTCGGCAACTTGTAGCCATTCGCCAGGAGGCAATGGAACCTGAACACGGTTCCACGGAAGGCGCGTCCTGGTGTCTGAAGGGACCATTTTTTGCGTGGAAGCCTCGTTGGAAGGTAAATGATCTTTCTAGTTGGTGGTTGTTCACCACCCCCCATTTGAAAAATATACGCAACCGTCAAATTTGGATCATTTCCCCAAGGATCGGGGTGAACATGAAAAATATTTGAAACCACCACCTAGTCTTTACCCTCCAGACTCACAGCGATTTTACATGATTTTACCTCCTGAAGATCAATGATTGGAAGATAATTCTTTGTCGGTGATGACTTTTTGTAAAAGCCAACCTGTTAGTTTCAGGGAGTGCATTTAGCCCCTCAAAAACGGATGGTTGGAGGGTCATCCTGTTCTTTTGGGGGAAAGGCCTTTTTTGAGAGCGAAATGTTAGTTTTAGGGAAGATATCAAAAGTCACACATACATCTATGTAGATTGAATAGGCAAATTCATACCAAAATCTCCGCAAAACCCTCTGAATATCCCTATTATTAAATCAAATCGCTTTTCTTTGTTGTTGAATCAATATACTGTAGTTGCTAAACCAACCCATTTTTAGAAAATTACAAAAATATATATGCTCAATGCTCGCCTAATTGGATTCCGGCTTGGTTTGAACCCGAGTGTCACCTTCGGCACTGTGTCCACCACGGCGGGCGGTTCTTCCGTGGGCCAGGCCTATGGCGATTTTTGCGTTGCATAGGATGGTCGTCTCGGAATGACTACCCTCCCTGAAACTAACGTTTTCGCACCTGAAAATGGATGCTTGGAATACGATCGTTTCCTTTCGGGGAATCGAAAGGCCTATCTTCAGGGGCGAACTGTTAGTTTCAGGGAGCGTATATGATAAACATATTGATATATCATAGAAACATATAGTTTTATATATCTAATATGCTAATAAATTTATGGTACCATTGCACTATCTATATTGATATAGTATTGATATTGTGCGATTGATATTTTGCTATTGATACTCCTCAGGCAAAAAAAAATATAAATTCCATTGATGCGAAATTGAATGCTATTCTACAATTGATACTTTTCAGATTCTACGATTGATACTATTCTTAGGCCGTAGTATACCAAGTTCAATCGATACTCTTGATATACTATTGGTATTCTATCGATAAGGAACTTTCACCTTTTGGTAATGTCGTGGAGCTACATTCTAACACATTGCGATACACTGTGTATACAATACACACAATATACTGTATTTAATACATAAATAGATTAAATAGACTGTGTGTATGTACATATACTTTGCGTTTTTCCATCCATCTCCATACAGGGGTCATTACATTACCAACCCAAACAAAGCACTCTTAAAAGGGAAATCCGGGATTTTCCCTCAAAAATACCATAGATTTGCATTGGTCTCCCCAAAATGGGCAATGTAGTGACCCCTGCCACATCTTCTTCACATAAATGGCACAACGTAGACTTCTCCTTCATTTGAAACCTGCGTCTGACTCGAAAAGTCAACGGCAGCCAGCTTCTCAAAACAAACAAGTTTCCCTTTCAACAACAGTAACAAGTCAAATGTTGGAAATCTGCCAACATATTGAGTCACTCGAAAAAACCGGTCCGACTGAGTTTCCACCAAAGACTTCCAACCCCAACCAACCCAACTACCTACCCCCACACACCAACTACCTATACCCCACCTTCGCTTCCCTCATCTCCGCTGCCAGCTGCGTCAAGTCCTCCTCCTCCGAAGTCTCTTCGGAGTCAAGACCCAAGGCTTTCGCCGTGGCAGGTGGTTCCTCCGCCTCCGGCTTTCAGTAAGGTCGAGGGTTGATGGGTGTTGACCTCAACATGACACAACCCCAGCAGCTGATTCGTTTGACCGGTGTGGGCCAAGTGACCGGGTGGATTTTTATCCGTTTGTGGTGTTTGAAGAAAAAGAAAAGAGTGGAATTGTCATATTGTGCATATTAAAACAGCAAAACTCCGGGATCAGTAAGTTCAAAATAACACCCATAGGCCCATAAGATACATTCGGGGGTAGTGCAGGATAAATCTGTGCAATCATTTGCTCATGTTTGACAGGATACACTTGCTAGCACCATAAAACAGAATCTAGGTCCTAGGTGGTGGTTTCAACCCATTTGAAAAGTACTAGTCAAATTGGATCATTTCCCCAGGTAAGGGTGAAAAAAAAAACGTTTGAAACCACCACCTAGGAATGATGTTGCTAATGGATGTTAATGAGGAGTTTGAATCCCTAGAATGTCCTTCCAGGTTTACCTTCAAGGGGTGGGCATTCATCCGATCGAATGTGTTGAACATGTACTATTGAAGATGCTAAATGATACTCAAACCTGAAACATTTATGTCTTCTGATTCTAATTTGACCTTGTTACTTTTTCAATAAATGCTTTCTGCCAGGGTGTCTGCTTCAGTTGTTTTGAATCATCCAACTGTACGTGATCTGGGACATACCCATCATCATGAGACGGAGATCACAAACAGATCAATTTAGATGCTGTTTTTTTTGCAGGAAAGTCTGCAGTAATTTCCCGATTCCGACATCTCGAGCATGTCATTGTCGCCTCCATGACTGGGTTGAAGAATTCCAGTCTTGGTCCAAAAAGCCGAAAAAGCATTGCTACTGTTGATGATTCCGAAATCCGGGAGCAACTCACCAGTTGAGGGAAAGGTAGTTTATCCCATTAGAAAACAGGGCAAAATTTTCATCCCAGGTGGTTGGGAATGGGATTTCAGAACTGCCAACAGTATTTCTAAGCTATAAGATTTCAGTGACTTTTCTCTTCACATCATTTTTCTACATCATTCTAGAGAAACAAACATAAATCCCCTTTCGGAACTCACTCCACAAAGAAGAGGTAACCCAAAAATCGCACCTGGTCATGTGGCGAAGCCACTGAAGCAAAACAGTCCTTGGCAACAAAGCAAAAGATACATCCTAAAGCAATCCCGAGAAAAATCCCAACAAAAATCCGATCACCTTTGCGTAAAAAAGTTCGTTGGCAACTGATTCAGCACCATTGTTTGGGATCTTTTGGCAAGTTTATTCGCCGTTGAAACGAACGACATCTTTTCCAAGCGAAAATAACTTCGTCATTCTTCAACAGTTGAGTCGCCGTTTTGGCCTCATTGGCTGAAGACAAACCCATCCCACAAGGAGATCCAGGATACTTATGTAGATTACACCCCCGAAAACCAACGCATGTCACCCTTAAAAATGGCCCAACTGCAAAAGGAAAGGATCGTCTTCCAACAACTATTTTTCAGGGGACATGTTAGTTTTTTGGGGAGGAATTATTGTGACATCAAATGCGCTATTTATAGATTCGATAGATGCCTAGATCTTCCATTTGTGTGTAAAATGTGTGCCTTTCCACCGAAAAAGCTACCAAAAGGCAGAAATTTTACACAAAAAAGGAATATCCAGGTAACGGTATATCATAGAAACATTCAGGTTATAAAATCCATCACTGGGGTCAAACATCCACCCTAAACCACGTGAAAGATGCAACGGCTTGACGTGACAGGATATCACCGTCCAAACGTGGCACCCCGACTTCAATATCCCATGTAGTTTCATCAGTCTCGGTGTTCCAAAAGTAGAAATCGTCCTGCGGGACGATGATTGGCATGTTGATTGGCAATTTGTTCAAAACCCATCAAACACATCTTGGAGTTGTTGTCTGATGAAGTCAAATTGACCTGAACAAAAACGAAATGTTTGAACATAAAATATGAGCAATGAAAAATACCCTGGTTGGTTGGGTTATACAGGGATTATAATTACTACTACAGAAATATGGGGATCTTAAATGATCTTAATAAACCATTATAAGGATCCCTGTTAACCAACCAGTATAATGCATAATGGAAAGTAGGAGGGTTTGTTTTCGTGGCTCATATTGTTTTCCTATAATGGACGTGTAGTCCCGTTGTAGTTTTGGGGATCTTTTGGAGCAACCAAAGATCCACAGAAGCAACGAACCCAACTCGTTTGAACAGATCAATGATGTGAAGCCTGTGCAAATAGGACTTGTTTGTAGTAAACGTGTAAACGGTACACATATAAATGTACGTATAATATTCCTAGGCAAAGAGGAAAATTTAGGAAAACACATATTCAGCCAAAAGAACAGTAACTCCAAAATTCAATTCTTTCTGACTATTCAATTCGGGATATCTTTCAGATTCTGCAAAAACGAACAGCAGCAGCAACAACAACAACAACAACAACAACAACAACAACAACAACCACCACCACCACCACCACAACAACAACAACAACAACAACCACCACCACCACCACCACCACCACCACCACAACAACAACAACAACAACAACAACAACAACATGAACATGTCGTTGCCCCTCCTCAAAAGGCACTCTGATCTGAGATTGCGAACGAAACAACCACTCACACGGGAAACAAACAACTGGCATAATGGCTTTTGCAATTGGGAAATGATGATAGATTCTAAACAAGAAATGATCAAGAACTAATATCAACAAATGTACGCAGGTATACAAATTCTTTTTTAAGGCCTGTGTTAGAAAACATGAGACACTTTCACCAATGGGCTTTATTATCGGCTCTTTCAACTATTGGGAAAAAAGGATTCAAGACAGGGATGAAATCACAGTATGGATCTGGGTTACCACGAACAGTCTACCTGGAAAACTTGGATATAATTTGTTAGACATCCTATTTCAGAATTTTGTGTTTATGACATATCATGACATCTTCTGGACCCATCGGCCCATGATGTCTACCAACCTAAAACACCATGGAACCTCGGATCTGTTTCAATAAAGAAGGTCGATTGGTTAAGCATGTCAACGCCCCTGGAAAGATTGGAAAGTGATGGTAACCCCCCCTGCTTCATAGGGTTTTGTTATAAAAAAACGGTTACAGAGTGCAAACATGTGCAAACTGTGTCTTTTTAAGGGCATCAACAAAACAAAACTCAAAGGAATGGAAGTGTGTTGGCGTCGAAGAGATTTCCGAAGTTTGGACAAGTAATATGATCTTTTAATCAAGAAACAATTGGTTGTACCCCTAACAGTGTACAAATGGTATTTATCATGTTTTGTAGGGATTCTTGGGGATTATAACCCATAGTAACCCATACATGTAAGTACAACCTACGGGAATATCGGAATAATCCCGTACCTGTAGAGAAGGCCCTACATTCCTATTCTAAGGATGGGATTGGAACCCTCAAAATCAAATTCTAGGGAGGGGTCTGGATTCTTAGGGACTTAACTCGCCACTCCTCTTTTATGTTAAAACACAAAACTGTAGAACAACAACTAAGGAACAAAAATACCATGGTACGATGCTACAAAATATAACTACGGGTTGCGTTGTAGCTCCTTCACAGTAAAAGTGTCAAATGAGATTCAACCTTTTTTTGGGTGTAAAGAATGACCTATGAAATTTGAAACTAGCCCATCTAGCTTTTTGAACCCAGGGTCAACATCATTTCACCAGACGGCATAGTTCAGCTAAATTTCTCTGTATCTCGAAAGAGTTCAACTTGGTCGCAAGTGTGCCTTAAATATTTCACCATACTACCCTGCCGTTACAAAGTCCTATTTGGCATATGTTCTTAGCCGGATACCCCACCATGTCTACCTTGCCCCTTCAAAATGAAATATTCTCTAGCAATTGGTCGAAAAAGATTACAGTCCAATCTACCATGAAAATCCATGAAATATGTTGACTTCAGCCATTGACAGCCGCAACAACCACTCAAGAAAGTCATGTGGAACAACACACACCACGTGACCGCCATTGAAATGTGGGAATATTTTCCGAGCTTCCCAGACCCATGGTTGGGGTACATCATCTTGTTGATGTGTTGGAGTGGCATCTGCCTTCGAAGGGTGAGTTTTGGCTTTTTTGAAGGCGGAAAAAAATCTCCAGTTGCAAAAGCAAGTCATATATGAGGGTGCATTTACTTCAAAGTTTGTTGCAAAATGTGAGGGTGAAGAAGTAGGGTGAAATGTCAAAGTGAGGTAAGTATGTGAGGGTGAAATCATGTAAGAACATCTCTTTTTGATGTTTCATATTCGTGTATGATTGTGACTATAGGTTTTTCATGGCTTTTCACAGAACCAAATGAATTTCATCGCCCCGATTCCGCTCATCTTACAGCAGAACGTTCGTTTCCTGGGGATTTTCTGGAAACGCCTCCGTTTTCACAGGTGGAGGCGGAGCCGAAAAAAACGGGAACTTCATCGTTTAATAAACCAACCCATTGATTTTCAGGGGCGAGCTGTTAGTTTCAGGGAGGGTAAACGTTGTTTGAAAAATATCTTAGGATGTTGGGTGGTTTCTTGCATTCCTCATCATAGATTTCTCTTGTATATCTTACGGATCCTTTGGGGTCAACCCCCTGTACCCCAAAACAACGACTATATACATGTTGATACAACAAACATCTCCTGCAATTTTTGTTTCCAAAAGCCACCTGACATCAACAAACATCTTGAAATGATGGTGATCACCCTGAAACCTGTTGACTCGTGGGGATTCCTAAATCCAAACAGTACATCCCATTTCAAACAACATGGCTCCCCGATGTGTTGAAAAAAACATGCAAAAACCATCGCATCTCCCCCTTCCAAAGGCACCCGGGATTTGCTCATTTGAGAAATATTGAATCAAAAAGGGCTTGGCTTCATCTTTGCCAAAGCGTTTTGTGCGCAAACAATCAAGAAATCATTGACATCATTTGAAACCTGAAACCATCTACCAACATCTACCAAGACCTGCTATGTGCTGCAAGCCCTCGCCGTTGCTGTGACAAAACCTTGCCCCGTTTGCTGCCTTCATCGGAGAGTTCTGCCTCAGTTGCGCTAAGTTGAGGGTAGGGTTGCCTTCATCAGACGGGAATCACTACGCTCACTACACCCCCGAAAAACTAACTAAGGAATAACTGAATGACAATGGAGAAACCAAACCATTTGAAGATGTATCTCCTTGTAAAAATTGGTGATTTCCATTGTCATCTTAGTTTTTAGATTGCTTAATCATCTGAGCAACTTTCAATTTTTTTGCAACATTCCTTGCAATACTGGTTCATGACGAAATCCAATAAAACTGGGAGGGAACGGTAACAAAAAACATAGGTTTTGTTGGTTCCTATCATTTATCATGCTTAACTTTTAGTGTTTCTCTGATAAAAACCGGGTAGGATATATGCTACCCTATGTCGACCAAATAACCAGAGCTTTGATGACTACTCATCTGGTTTAGAATACATAAGATCAACCTCCTCATCTTGTCATCCATAGAAATTGCAGCGGCTCCAAAATCGTTACTCTTCACGGTAAAATGCTGGAATCCTATACATAAAGCTTGGAAGGATTGCAACCACTGAGCATGCAAAAGAACGTGCCTCTATATTGAGAAGTACCCATGTTGCATGTAGATTGATAAGGAGTATGTACTTCTCTTGAAAGCTTATAAAGGTTGTTGGTTTCTTCAGTGAAAGAACCAGTCATAACCAGTCCTGTTTCGGGAACCCAAGGACCTTCATTGTTTCGCCTGCCGCTGCACAAATGCACATTACAAAGGTCATTCCATGACATGAACCCCAACAATGAAATCATTCAATATTTACCTTACAAGTCTTACAAGTAAGCATTTGAATCCCCCAAAAGTGGGTAAGTTAAGGATACCTGCATACGCCAACTAAACAAAAAAACACCAACCATTGTAGGGGTTTTGCCCTCCAATACTCCAATATTTCTGCAATCTGCCAAACCCCTGCACATTAGTTGGCATCGGTATTAACTTGGGTCACAAAAAAAATCCCATATATCCCCTATCAAACGATTCCCGAATTCCCCATGTAAACAAAATTACTATGTTCCATCTATTTTCGATATATATATATATAAATATATTACATCCAAAATTTTTGGCTATTGATTGTCGTTATTTCATGCTTTATTGTTTTAATTCATGTTCCGCGGCCCTTCACCCTTCACTGAGCACTCCCGGACTCTGGGGTAGTGCTTCCATTTGGCTGCCTGCTGGTGGTTGGGGGAGCAAAGTCCACATTTTGAAAGGACCCTGCGAAAACGGATGAAGTGAAAACAGGGATTTTGCCTCTGAAAATCAAGGGTTGAAAGATGTTCCTTTTAAAGGGATGGGCTACTGTTGATTTGATGGAAGAAATCCTGCACCAGTTGAGGTTGGTAGTATATATATCCCATTATTTACAAGGTTATATACATATATATATATATACATCCCAGGTGGTGTAGGATTTCAGCCAACAACATGAGTTGGGTTATCCCCGTTGCCAGTAATAGTCAATAGTCACCACCATAATTAAAACATGTGTTTATACAGTAGGGGATTCCGATTCCTATAAACCTTCATTTGCCACCATGGAAGGGGGAACAACCCAAACTTCTTAGTACTGTAACCCTTCCATATCTTGAAAAAAACATTCTATCGTCACTAGAGTGCTGAAAGTATGGCCACAAAATAGCGACTGAAAAGATGGACCCTCGAGTCAGGCAGGCATCCTTGTGTTGAAACACACAGCTCCTTCACTTTCCATGTGCAAGCAACACATAGCCAACATCAAGTTCGTAACCGGAAATGATTACACCCACGAAAACTAACATATCCCCGCAAAAAACGACTATTTCAGTATGGAATACATCTTCCAACCATTGATTCTCAGGGGACATGTTAGTTTTCAGGGGAGTAATTTCCAATTGGAATGTCATGCAATCTTCCACTGACTCATGGCAGGTGGGTAGCCTTGTCGGCTCGGAAATGGGGTAAAAAATACCCATATATCTTTTATACTTGTCAGTATAAGGAGGGTGATTTTTACCCCAGTTACCCATTCATAAAGCCATTTACAAGTGTTTTAACTCCATTCATAACTAGGTGGTGGTTTCAACCCAATTGACAAATATTAGTCAAATTGGATCATTCCCCCAAACAGGGGTGAAAATAAAAAATGTTTAACACCACCACCTAGATAACGATCGTGTAGTTCCACCCTTGTATCATTTTCAAAATACCAAAATTCTACATCCCGACACTAATATTTCTTGGTAGCTCTCTAAATCCTGAATCGCAGCTTACACACACATCCACCAACAAATCATGGTGCTAGTGAGTTGAGTGTTTAGTTAATTTCAAAATATCTATAAATCCTCTTTGTATATCTTAAGTTCAACCACTGTGTTTCACGAGTTGGTGAAAGAAAAACAAAAAAAACACATCCAACACCACCATTGCTGGGGGAGTGGTGTTCAACCAGATTCTTGGTTGGTTGAACGCCAGGCATCCGGCCGCCTCGTTAAAGCTGCATCACCTCGGCGGGCGATGCGACAAAAAATTGCATGGATGCAATTCGTCAGGTTGGGGCATCCTTGGAGTTGGTGTACACACACCTGTGACAAACTAACCCTTACCCATACCAGCCATGTATGGTATATATTTACCTATACATTTACAGTATTTTACCATTAAATATATCCAAATGTAGGTAAATATACCATATTTACATGGATGGTATGGGTAAGGATCCATACCCTTCCCGATTCGAGTAGGTTTCATAGGTCCCAAATCCCAGGCCCCGCAATAGGATTGGTTCGGGGTTAATCCCGAAATCTTAGGACATACAAACGGATGCTTAGGGTAACATAGCTACCCAGGAATGACGCCATTGATTTGAAGCCGTTTCGAATACATCTTCCTTTCGGCATAACATTTTTTGGGGATAAAATTCATGTTAGTTTGAACCGGGAGGTGTAGCTATAGGTATCCTCAACGATGAACACGTCCCGAAAAGTGGGACTACCCTCCAACAAAACTAAGATATCACACCATGGGAAAAGGAAAATCTTCTTCACAAGGGGATATGTTACTTCCCTAGAGGGTGTTTCAAGTTGGGAAGTAGTCGTGCAACCATCGTCTTTAGGAACGCGATTTGTTACTTTTGCATGAATAGTTGATTTTTATGATGTAGGCAAATATACCAGTCCCATGGATCCTATGGGGTGGGTCTCTCTATGGTCTCAAAACAGTTTGTATCCTCAAATAGAGGGGAAAATAACAAATCGATACAAATCGTTGAAACCAATAGCTAGGCATATCCTGGTCGATTCATGGTTTTGAATTCATGCTTTGCCTTTTTTTTCGGAATGATGTAAAAAAACACCTACGCTCAGCTGTGGCGAAATGAAAGAATACTAATTGATTGTATACATACCCATATAGAATCAATGTATTGTATATTTGCCTTTACAGGTAAAAAATATATAGACATTGATCCTCTATGATCCTCTCTGAGATATGAAAATAAGTGTTAAACAAATTCTTTTTCACCTGGAACTGAAACATATGGAGGAAAACAGCCCCCCTCTAAAGACAGTTTGCATTTTGCCGTGGCCACAAAATGCTTAAGGATTTGTATAACACCCTGTACTTGACAAAACGAAAATCTATCCCAAACAGGTAAACCCCAGAAATTTAACATGGAACCCAAAAATGAAGGTTTGGAAGATGTTTCTCCTTTTCACAAGGGTGATTCTCAGGTTCCATGTTAGTTTTCCAGGGGGGTAAACCGTAGTAAAACCCACGTACTCTCTATATCCCAGTACCACCTGTTCCCGTGCCAAGCTGCTTCTTTGTGCCTCACCGAACTGCGGTGCATCCCCAAACTGCGGTACATCACCAAATTGTGGCACGTCGTCCACGTCACGTGGTGGCGGCGTGCGGGTACCTGCCACCCAGCACCCAGGTCCACGCTTCAATGGAGCTGGTCTATTCGGATGTTTCCAAAAAATAGGGGGTTTTCCCCTCAAATCATCCATGGATTAATAGGGGTTTTCCATTATAAATGATCTATCCATTTTGGGGGAAACATCCATATTTTTTGGAAACACCCATTTACGTTGCATTTGGCGGATTTTTATGGTATAAACGTATAGGTAAATATATTATATGTAAACATACCATACATGGATCCTCTGGGGTATGGGTTTATGGGGATAAATCATGTAGGGTTTTTCTAAAATATACCATGTCACATTTTTTCCGCATCTGGCAAAACGGAACATACGTTGAGAAACCATGTTTTTTTTTCAGGAATCCGTCCGATCCAAAATCATCCGTAGATCCGATCCTCATGGCCCATACCTTTCTACAAAATAAGGCTCCACAAGTTCAAGTGACCAGTGCTCAGTTGACCCCTTGGCTGACCTTCCATTGAATCCTGGTTGAACATCTGATAGGGATCCTGATCTATAAGGGCTTGTTATAATCCCCATATAATTGGGTAGTGTAACCCAATTATATACTGTAAGCACCCAAGATTTTGGAGCACTGCTCAAATGTAAGAAAGATAATTTAGCACAACCAGAGGGTGCTGGTTGGGTGAAGTTTTGGAATTTGGTGGGGTGAAAAAACTACCTACTTTTTGTTACGTTGGGATTATGATAAGCCATGAAATCAGGATCCCTACCCCATAAGGATCCATCGGACTGGTACATTTGCCCACATTTACCATAAAAATCAACCAACTCTGGGTAAATATAGCAGTCCCTTAGATACCATGGATCGGTACTGACCAATCAGGATTTCATGCAACGTTGGTGGTTTTAAACCCATTTGAAAAACATTCGTAAAATCGGATCATTTCCCCAGGTAAGGGTGAACATGAAAAAATCGTTTTGAAAACCACTACCTACCCTACAAATCCTTAAACCCATTGTTATGGAAACATTATTCAGGCCCTCCTATTGACACCCCTGTTTCAGGGCATCGTTAAACAGGTAGGAAGTGACACCCCAAACCCCCACATCCCTTACGGATGCTTACCCCATATAATCCATGGGACTGATATATTTACCTACTAATTTACCATAAAACTGAACCATTCATGTAGGTAAATATATCATTTCCCATAGATCCTATGGGATATGGATCCTTGTAATGGTTCAATCAACTTCTATAGCTGGGTAGTAGTATCTCATCCCCTCCTATACGATACATAGATTCTCGGAAAATGATAGTATTTCGCCAACCTAGATTTCCGAAAAAATAGCCGGTGTTTTTCTTCCAAGCACGCAACCCTTTTGGAGGATAATCGGTCGGAATCCTACCCATAGGATCCATGGGACTAGTATATTCACTTACATTTACCATAAAAATCAACCATTCATGTAGGTGAATATACCAATCCCATGGATGGTATATGGTAGCTATGGGTAAGTTTAGGGTTGGAAAAAAAAACACATGTTTTCTCCGAAACCGGCGAAATTTGTCGCCTTCGGCGCGGTCTCCTTCGCCTTCGCTGGCCTTCACCTTCCAGCGACCTGGTGGAGTGCAGGCGGACCACGGACCCACGGTTGGCCCATGTATAAGCCCTAAAAAAAAAATGGATAATGATTATTCTATAGTTGGTGGTTGACTTAGAACCAAAGTATTTTTCAAATTGGATCATTTTCCTAGAACAAAATTGTTTGAAACTACCACCTATATAGTACACTTGGGAGTACTTATTATATTTGATTTGATACTGGGGATGTATAATACTCCCTCCAAGGATGTAATCATCATAATCCCATGATGACATGACATTTCTAGGCCGAACAAAGATCCCAACCAAAAACCATCTCATTTGCCACTGTAGTATTTTTACCTTTAGGGGACTTGAAAACTTCACCTTGAAACGAGTGCATCCCCCCACCAGGCCCCAATTCAGAACTGTGAACCAGGATTTAGGCAGGTCCCCAATTTAGATAGGACCAGCCCTGAAAACTCAAATGACTGGCTGGAAAATCCCCAGGTTTCAATAGGAAAACACATCTTCAAATTGGTGGGGTTGTCCATTGACATGTTGGTTTTTTCGGGGTGGCATGTAGTATTTTGGTTGTCAGGTCCATTAAATAGGTTTAATACCTCTTGAGGCCGTAATTCTCCAACCTTTTTGGATCTCTATGTCTATACCCTAGAAAAAAGATGGGTCATTTCACCAACAATTCTGAGTCTAATATGGTCCAGAAAGCCACCAGAAACCTCAAATGCTTGGACCATTTTGCAGTGACCTAAAATCCACCAATTTCTCTAAGAGTACGGTACTGTAAGTGTTGCATATACCCATATGATACTCATAGGATTGATGGGACTGGTACGTATATTTACCCACATTTACCATAGAAATCAACCAAATGAATAGGTACATATGCCAGTCCCATGGATCATATGGGTATACAGTCGACTAGAGAGGGCACCTACCTTGACTGCTACAGGACACCCTACTCTAAGCCAAGCAGCTTGGTGTCTTTGGATGTCTCGTTGGACATTAGGATCAATTCTTAGGATCAATGGGAGATAACCCCAAGGAAGACCCCATTTATAAGTAGGTGAAATAACCCATTTACTAACCATTGATCCTAACTTCCTGGGACATCCAATGGTGCTTTGATGAGATAGTCTATTTAGTTGTATGCACTAATAGCATCATAATTTCGTTTTTTTGTTCATGTTTATATTTGCCTTTTGTGGAAGGCTACATCACCATCCCTTCCAGCAAGCTAACAATTCCAACAGAGGTCATTGTATGACACACAAACCCAAATAATGCAGGTTATTAGGGCTCAAAATTATACTACATGTAGATTTTTTTTAAATCCAATGCAACTGGCAAGTTACAAACACTTGCATGCTAAAAACCACACAAATAACACCAACCATTGCATGGTGTCCAAAAACATATAGCAGCCACCCTTTTGTTAGGTTGAAGCCAAACAGAAAGGCTGATATGTGATATGATGGCATTTTTCTGTTGAAACATAGTTGATAAGTTCTCCAGTTCGGTGATAAAAAACACAGTGATTTGTTTAGCAATCACCGTGGTTTGAACAGGTTTTTACTTGGAGAATGTATTTTCCAATACAGTTTGTGTGGCAACCAGTGATAAGTCCAAGTTTTTGATCAAGCAATGGATTTGTTGGATATCTTGAAACTTGGGTTGCTTCAGATTCAGATTCGATTGGATCACACGGAATCCATCCCCACCCATCCCCTGCTTGGAGGATCATCCCAGTTAGTATATAAGTGGTTAGTAATCCCCATTTATAACCCGTGAAGTTCGGCCATTTGGGATGATGATATCCCAAGTGGTCCCACCCCTAACCGAACCTCTTCCTTGCGCTTTGCGTTGTGCTTCCTCGTTGTCCTTCCGCTTCTCTTCGGATTTCGATCCGGAGGTCACCTTGCTGGCTTTGGATACACCTGCGGCCAGCGTGGTGACCGTGGCGTGGATGCTCTTTTTGTGGCGTTTTTTTGTGTGCAGATTTTTGTTGGCACGGAGAAAATTTGAGGTCCAACAAATTTATAAATATAATTGATAAGTACTAGGAAAAACAAATCGGAAGAAACATGAATCATTGGAAGAGACGGTAGATACTGTAACTATATAGTGCATGCACATTCAACAATACATTTGCCCTCCATGAAACAAACATAGTCCCTGTATGTCCCTGAAAATCAATGGTTGGAAGATATCATTTTCGTTTAGGATCGTCTATTTTCAGGGGCTATATTAGTTGTACGGAGGGTATCATCCTTAACTCCTTCCGAAAACACTCACCAATGTTGCCAAACAAATGAAGGGGCTTGAACTGTACTAGTTGGTGGTTTCAACCAGGTTGGAAAAATATGAGTCAAAATCGGAAATCTTCCCCCAAATAGGGAATGAACATAAACCGATATTTGAAAAAAACACGACCCAGGATCATTTTCTGTGCCTTTGAGGTGGTCCATTTTGGTATCCCATCACTTTTGCCCTGTCTTTTTGATGAACTCATTGACTTGATGACCTGAACTTTCGGTCCATGATTTTCGGAAGCAAAAGAAAGAATCTGAAAAAACAAAAAAGAACACAAAACTGCCTGGTGGTTGAGTCGCTACCAAAAAAAGATGATTACCCTCCCTAAAACTAACAGTTCGCCCCTGAAAATAGGATATCCCAAAAGGAATTTTCATCTGAACCAACCATTGATTTTGAGGGGTTATGTTAGTTTCAGGGTGTGTAAATTATGGTAGTTGCATCTAGTTGTAGTACTAGTATGTTCTTGTAAAACATGACAATATAGTAACAATATAGTAACAATGAGTTGCATCTAAAGTTACCAGTTGGCCCGGAAGTATCCCAACTAAATAAAAGACACCAACCAAACCACCCAACCACTGTATGGAGAGGCGAATAAGGGAGCTATGAACGCACCACCACCAACTGATGTACTTTTAGTACCCTTTTGATTCAGGGGATAGTTGGATGATGTTGGATGTACCCCTACCAACGGACCCCTATGGGAAATCCCTATATAAGCCCTATATAGTGGATATTTATGGGTTATAATCCCTAACGCAATAAATACCATGGGCACACTGTTAGGGGTACACCCAATTGTCCCGTGATTGATTCCTTTGTACTCATCTTATGTACAGAATAAAAAATGTTTAAACCACCACCTAGCTTACTTATAGGCCTTATATATATTTCTTGGGGGAAATTTCAACCCTGGCCTCGACTTGGAGATGTGGCACTTCCAGTGGCGGAAGAAGTGGCCGAAGTGGCCGCCGTCACGGCCGCGGTGTGACGCAAGGCATTGGCGGTATGCTCGGTAGTGCTGGGGCCTTGCAGGTGAAACAACCAAGGGTATAGGTAAGCTACAAGGGTGAAGCAGTGATATGCCAAGTCTAGTTGGTGGTTGAACCAACCAACCTGAAAAATATGCAACCGTCAAATTGGATCACGAAACCCCAAGGATCGGGGTGAAAATAACAAATATTTGAAACGCCAGGTGATACTGTTAATGGAAGAAATCCCAAGGCCAACCACCTGGGATGGTTATAAAACTTTGTAACCAATGGGATAAACTACCAACCTTAACTGGTTAGCCGGATTTCTGAACCATCAACAGTATGCCAAGTGATAATTGGTCCATTTTTTTAAGCTGAAAATTAGATCCAAATGATACCGTAATGGCCAAATGATAATTAGTAGAAGATTGTCGACTTATCCCCAAAATAATGACCATAATACTTCAGAAATCCCAAACAACCAAGGGCCGTTTGGATGGTGCCAAAACCTTGTAAATAATGAGATTTCTTAACCATATCAACTGGTTAACCGAAATTCTGAACCATCAACAGTATTGCCTGGGCAGTTGGCCCCCCTTTCCCTGGAAGGAAGTCAGATTGGGGAGTCTTATTTGCTGGGAAAATTGTGGGGGTTAACTTATTATGTTCCTAAAAACAATGGCTTATCATGGCTTATCATCATAATATAGCTTGGGTAGTACAATTCCCTATAATGCAGCAAAAGACCAAAGTTTTGGCTACTGCGCAAGTGATATTCCAACAAGTTGCTCGGACAACTTTTTTGGGTAACTGAGAAGCCCTTGAACAGCATAGATAGTTTTTCCCCACCTGTCAGGTGAGGTTTGTTAGTCACTTCTCTTGTATATAGATATGTCAGTCACTTCTCCTCCTTCTCTTCCTCGTCCTCGTCCTTCTCCTCCGCGTCCTCGTCCTTCTCTTGCGACCACGTGAGTTCAGTGTGGCGTGCCGGACCTCAACCGCGACTGTGTGAGTTCAGTGTGGCGTGCCGCACCTCAACCGCGATCCTGTGAGTTCAGTGTGGCGGCCCTCAACCACGATCGTGTGAGATCAGTGTGGCTTGCCGGACCTCAGCCGCGAACTGTCTCAGAAAGAATGTCAGAAGACCTGTCAGAAGAAATGTCAGAAAGAATGTCAAAAGATATGTCAGAAAGAATGTCAGAAGATATGTCAGAAAGAATGTCAAAAGATATGTCAGAAATCATGTCAGAAGATATGTCAGAAAGAATGTCAGAAGATATGTCAGAAAACTGTCAGAAATATGTCAGAAAGCATGCCCGAAAATATGTCGGAAAGAATGTCAGAAGATATGTCAGAAAGAATGTCAAAAGATATGTCAGAAAGAATGTCAGAAGATATGTCGGAAAGAATGTCAAAAGATATGTCAGAAAGAATGTCAGAAGATATGTCGGAAAGAATGTCAACAGATATGTCAGAAAGCATGTCAGAAGTTATGCTAGAAAGAATGTCAACAGATATGTCAGAAAGAATGTCAGAAGATATGTTAGAAACAATGCCAGAAAGAATGTCAAAAGATATCTCAGAAAGAATGTCAGAAGATATGTCAGAAAGAATGTCAAAAGATATGTAAGAAAGACTGTCAGAAGATATCCCAGAAAGNATATGTCAGAAAGAATGTCAAAAGATACGTCAGAAAGAATGTCAGAAGACATGCCAGAAAGAATGTCAAAAGATATGTCAGAAAGAATGTCAGAAGATATGCCAGAAAGAATGTCAAAAGATATGTCCCAAAGAATGTCGGAAGATATGCCAGAAGATATAACAGAAAGAGTGGCAAAAGATATGTCAGAAAGAACGTCAGAAGATTGCTTCCATTCAGGCTGCGAAGTTGAGAGTAACAGAACACGTTTCAGGAGATGAGTTGTATGTCTACCCTCACCTGACCCAATCAGGCTGACATAAAATCTAACCTGGCTGTTTTGAAATGTCATGGTGGGGATCACTCGAAGTAAAGTAATTTTGTTGATTGTGGATCAACATTAGGGCCAATCCTGGATGTATTGTACATGACTCTGGGCAAATTATTATAATTCCTAAACATAAATTAGGGCATTTTGTGGGGATTCCCTTCCTAAACCACTATTTGGGCTGACCAACCGGCGGCTTTGTCGCTATAATTTGCCCAGAGTGACTTGTGAAGTTTGTGAAGAATTGCTGCTAAAACGTTGTCGCGACAAGATCATGCAAATACAGCCGATAATTTTGCAGAATTCCTCATCTCCTACAAAAATCTATGACCCCAGATCCCTTCTCAAAAGTCATCCCGAAACAAACCCCTCCCCCAGATTTCCCCATGTCCCCCTGCAAGCCGCAAGGGTGTCCAGTTCAGGACCCATAGAGAGTTGGTTTTGGTTCTACTTCATTGATGCATCCATTTTTTTGTTGGGAGAAATAAAAAACACCATACACCCCGGAAGATTAACAGTTCGAACATGTAGTCATGATGGTTTGGAAGATGACTTTCTTTTTCCAGGGGTGCATTCTCAGGTTCCATGTTAATCTTCCTGGGTGTACCCCAAATCTGAGAGTAAACAAAAGTTCTCATCAATTTCGTTTCGAAAAAATCCTCTGCCTCTTGAACCTCCAGTCTTCGCGGCTGCTTCCACCGCTACAGCGGAACTTCCAGCTGCTTTCGGAGCCGCCGGTGCAGCCACGGCTGGTGCGTTCGCCGCGGCGCTCACCGCGTTGGCGGCCGAGGAGGGTGGAGCCTCTCAGGACGAGCCATGAAATCCTTTCTTCCCACGTCGGATCAATGGTATGGCTATATTATACCTATATCTCCCATATACACAATTAACCCAAATGTAGGTGAAATAAGATATATATATACATGGATCCCAACGGGATTGGGTTTATAGGAAAGAACCTTATTGGTACAATGAATTAGGAATGATTTGTGTAAAATAATCCGTCAAATAATGTTATAAAGGTATGGCATTTCACACCCCTTGTGAAACAGCAACCAAGCAGGGTGAAATCATCACTGATCTGTAGAGAAGGGCAAGGCTCCCAATACCATCGTTTTACCTCAAGTGTATCCCAATGATGTAGTCGTGGAAGGGTCAAACAGAACCACAAAAAGGGGCACGTACACCAACCAATATGAAAATGAACTTTCTATCCAACCGGAAACTCCCATGGGCTTTCTTGAAAAAACAAATCAAATCAAGAACAAAAGAAAGACTCGCACCACTTAGTGCATGGATTTCGAATGTTTTCCAATTTCCACAACCAAGATGTGCTTAAAAAGAAACCTGGGAGCCTGCTTCTTTGCTCCCTATGAAGGAATTTTTCACTCCCTGAAACTAACTTCGCAAACATCCCTGAAAATCGGCAACATGCCAATTTTGGAAACGATCGTGATACGGTAGGGGGATCACTTGTCCACCCGCAAAAGAGATCACTTGTCCACCCGCACACAAAATGGTTCACTTAGCCACCCGCAAAAAAGATCACTTGTCCACCCGCAACAACTGATACGAGGGAGGTGGTGGGTGGGGTGGGTGGAGGATGCTACAAGGGAACAAATGGGTGGGATGGGTGGGTACAAGGGAACAAGTGGGTGGGATGGGCGGAGGCTGCTACAAGGGAACAACTTACTTACTGAATGGGCAGGGGGAAAAAAGTTTGAACTTTTTCCATTTTTCCATATAAAATTAGTGTTATTATAGTATGCATACTTAGCAAACAAGCATTCATTAAAATCGCAAGAATCATTCATCAATGTATCAATTTCTATCTGGAGAAGGGCAGCCTTTTTTTAGACCTTTTTTCAATCCCTCGAGAAATGTTGCCGCTGTAGCTGGTGCCCCTTGTCCAACCAATCAGTGTTTGGATGACCTGGCTGTGCTGAAACTTCTACACAAAAAAACTTCACTTTGACTGGCCATTGGCTTGGCCAATATTCAGGTCAGCACCCGTGTCCTGG